>JAHWFP010035641.1:3749-21449 GCA_023313725.1 Lithobius niger
AAAAAAAAAAAAAAAAGCACCGCCGGCGCTGTGCTCGGAATATATTTAGATTTGGGTTAAGGCGGAGTATCGCTTGCAGCGAAAACTATATAACGAATAATAAAATAAAAAACTAAATAAAAAATACGCGTCGTACTAACATTATGTAGAAAGTAAAGTGAAACTTCAATCATATAAACCTCTTTTTACGGCACACGTGACGTTTTGTTTGTAATTTTACTTCAGACCAAATTTTTCCTTTCTATAGAAAGGAAAAATTTGGTCTGAAGTAAAATTACAAACAAAACGTCAAGTGTGCCGTAAAAAAGGTTTATACTTGATTGAAGTTTCACTTTACTTGTTAAAATGTACACGGATAAAAATTGAAATAGAAAATAGAAAGTTGGGTTTGTTTAAGTGCTGTTGTGCTTTACTTCTTTACATATATGATTCGTAAAGCAAAACAGCACTTAAACAGATGCAATTTTCTCAATTGTACATTTGCTATTTCAATTAAAAATCCATCAATTTTTATTCGAGTACATATTAACAAGTAAAATGAAACTTCAATCATATATAACCCTTTTTTTTACGGCACACTTGATGTTTTTGTTTGTAATCCGTGTACCTTTTTTATGGCATAATTATTCCTTCCATATTTATATACTAAATGGCCAAGTTTGGTCGAAAAATATTGAATAGGAACGGAGATATTAATTTTTTTAGTTTTGCTAAATTTTGCTGGAGTGAGGACTTCAATATATAGAATCGAAATTGTAAAGACGATAACGCAATCTGGAATTTATTGGGTATCAAGCAGCTCGTTGCTTTTATTTTGCACAAGCCTTGTCAGTTTTGCACAAGTTAAGCGTTAATTTCGGAGACTTTACAGCCGTTTGTATCTACAATTTTAACCACCTCAATGCTAAGCTTAAAAAATTCCACGGCTTCACCCTGTACGACCTAAATCGTTGTACAAATAATCATTTGCAATAAAATGGGAAGGAGGGCACCGCGCCGCACTCCCTTCCCGCACATTACATAGTGTTAATCTTCTATAGCTAGTCGTACAAGATATTTCCTTATCTATAATGTCCGCGGCCTATCTCGACTTCTCCGCAGAACGAACACAGATAATCGATTGTACGTTTTCAATAGCAGAGTGCCTTGTTGATATCCAAGATGGTTACAAAAACAATGGCGGCCATCGATTAAAGCCACCCCATCCAGGAACACGTAGCCGCTCACAAAATACTCGCAGGACTCAAGATACACCGCGCGCACAATAGATACGGTATCAAGATATCTTACCACAGGGCTCCCACCAACCGGGACAACCTGTAAAAATCAGGGATTTTAAACTACATTTGAAACTCAGGGAAACTCGGCCTATGCATTAAACATAAAAATAAAACTCATCCTCGTATTTCTGTTTTGACTCCTAAGTGAGTTCAATAAATCGGGCTACCCATTTCCACAGAGTCAGCCCTAACAGCAAGTGAAACAGGTAAAATGTGTGAAAAATTTCCTTCACAGAATTACGGTAAATGTAGCCTGGAAATTGACCTCAACTTCTCTAGAAAACCTGGAAAACTCAGGGAAATTATTTCATTCAGTATTTTTGTGGGAACCCTGTCCCAGTATGGCATCGATTTATTTATAGAGGTGTTTAAAAAAAAAAAGGGGGGGGGGGGAGGGGTGGAGGGAAGATATTCAGATTAATGTCCATTTCAACTGCATCTCAGCACGGAAAAGGACAATTTTGTCAGCAAATTCTTATACTGTATTTTAAGAGTTAGGGCAAGGAGATCCCCAGGCAGAATGGGTACTTTTATTTAATGTTTAATCACTGGTCCACAAGCCTTGTTTTCCCCAGTATAGAATTAAGGTTGAAAATGTCGCAGTAGGCTAATCTTCAAAAAATATTGGTAAATATTTAAGGTGAATTCACTCTTTGTTCGACCATTTTGTCGAAAACTATTGGATGCTTATGAAGTGTTGATTCAACACTTATTCCCACTTATTTAACGTTTGAGGTTTATGAATCATGTATTCTCCCGTTATTGAACCAAAAATATTTTAACCAATTTTCAACGTATTATGACGTTTCCTGCTACCCGATTTCATCACGATCGAATGGGAGAAAATAATAGCTTTTCCAACGCAGCTATAGTTTAAACTGCATAGCGCTAAAGTAAGAAAATAGTTAAAATTTGGTCAAAGTACGGTTTAACAAACGCGCAGCGTTGCAAATAAACGTTGCAACGTTATTTTGCAACGTTATTGCAACGTTAAATAAACGTACCCATGCTGCCTGGGCTGATGGATGGCACGACTACCTCATTGCCAAAAGTTCCACGGTTGAGGAGTTTGCCCTCAGCCACTCCTGGTATTTTCGGGAAAAGAAGGGCCTTGTCATACCTCTCTTGCTCATGCCGATTGTGGCATGTAAAAGATCCTACGAATTTATGACTGAAATTACCTAATAGAATTTTCCCTCTCAACCCTCTGGAATCTACGGGTTCGGCTGAAAGTAAGTTGAAAAACGGTTTTTTTTTTCTTTTTCTTTTATTTTTAGCAATGCAGATTTAGGCCTAACTGGTTTGATTAAGGGCGTGCTGTTCATTTGCTCTTGTAGAAAATCTCGACTGGATCGGACCAGGTGTCCTAGTTAATGGTAATTATACGAAAAGACTTCAATCTTCATCACCGTTGTTTTCGTTTAGTGAGTTGGAGAACAACCATCTTCATCAAGTTTGACGTTGACTGCGTATCATACGTTGAAAATAGTATGGTGCGCGAGCGAGATCAATATTTATGTTATTTTTAACAGTTTTTTAGGGCAACTTTGCAATTTTCGATGTCTTTTCAGTGTGCTCCACACTCTCGTATATCCAAAATGAATCAAAAGTATTGCGCGTGACTGAAATCAAGAAGAAGAATGGCAAATTCCAAAAAATATAAGAAGGTTTTATTATTAAACTGCTGTAAGGCATACGTGTTTATTAAGAGGAACAAATTCTATCCAAATTTTCAATGAGATTTGGTATCATGTAGGGCCGTAAAGAGAAATCATGGAGCCCGGGACAAAATTGTCAGCCAGGGCCTCCTTCCTCCCCCACCTCCAACCTCTTTTCTTTCCTTTTCCAGGGCCGGCGGCGCGCTTTTGGGCAAAATTACTAGGTCCCAGGACAAAATGTCCTCCTTGTTCTCCCTGTCGACGGGCCTGGTATTACGGGAGAAAACTCACATTTCTATCTACACTTACTTCAGCATCATGTGTCTCATGAGTCAGGGTTTATGATTATAGGCTAACAACCGTATTCCAGAAATCCACTCAAGTGTGAGTGTGAGAGGGCAAATGTGAGTGCAAACATCTCAGGTAAGGGTCAACAATTTTAGTACAGCTACTAAAGCGAATGTGAGTGTCCTTGCATCTGAGGGATATTTCTGTAGATTCGTCTTGACCCTTACACTCACGTTTAGCCCCACTCACACTTGAGTGGATTTCTGGAATACACCTGTTAGTCGAGTAATACAGATGAGTGTTCCGTCACATGAAGTAAACCAGAAAGAAAACTTGACAATTTTGGGTGGGTTATAACAGTGAATAAACTCGATAAATTCAAAAGAAAAAATATTTGTTTTAAGGCTGCAAGTGCTATCTTTGCGATTCGTGGCTAGCTTCTCCCATAGTTAAGTACCTGTAAGAATGTTTAGGCAGGGAAAGCGTCAATCCTTGAAGACCATTTCTGGATGTTTCGTACCTTAAACATACTTATCTCGAGGGCTTCAACCATCACGACGTACAAGTTTTTGTTGCCAATGGTGTCACACATGCAGCTGGTGCAATCCAGTCATTATGTATACTACATCAGTGGGCGACTGATTCTTTATCTTGAATGGTGCAGTCCCTTCCAAAACAACTAATCCAGTCCAGTGTAAAAGGCAACTCACAACTGTAAAAGGCTGTTTGGCTCTGCATTTAACGTCACGCATCCGACGTGGTCGCTACGTCGGCCCATTTAGTAACTTCCAAAACTACAATCAGACCGAGGCAAACTCGGCAGAGCGTTACAAAGAGTGGAAGTAACCTCACACAATCGACATGACTGAAGGACCCTTGGGAGTCATCAGACAACAGCCAGAAGAGATGCTGGATCTCTGAATACCAGTGCAAAGTATGAGCCGTTTAGGCTAACTCCAGAACCGGTTTCTCCCGCATGCAGACTACAGCGGTATGACTCATCACTGACATCAAGGCCAAGCCAATCTGTCTCCAACAGTTGCAGGTTCTGGTGACTTTGATTGGTGGTCTTGGAAGGTATAATTAAATGGTATTTTTGTGGTGTTTAGAGACAGAAAGCTGTTGTAATTGTGCAGCTCGCTAGAGTTTACTGAGTATACAACAGAAAGGGCAGGAATATTCAGAGGGCGGTCCGTGCAGTCACAGAGGGTTTCTAGTCCAGAGGGGGCCTCATCAAGGCCTCCACTTCAAAATAGGAAGGAAGAGGTAGATACTTCAAAACAAATTCCAGTCGGACAAATGGTTACCCTTGAGGGTCATATTTATCACCCTATATTAAATTTTCAAGTCACAACCGGGCACTTCACCAAAAACTTAAAACACTAAAAACAAACCTACAATAAAAACATTAAAAATACAGCCCGTACATTCCCGAAAATTAATAAAAACACAACATAATTCTTACCAAAATAAAAAAAAGTTGGCTCGCGCCCAGTCGACAGGTGAGAGACGCAAAAGAACATGGGATCCAAATAACACCACTGCATACATTTTTAAGCCGACTGCTCCATTACTGGATATTTCTTAGTTAAATTAAGAGCCTTGTTCTTATTTAAAGCACGGACAACAACTTTTGTGGTGTCCTATTAAGAATAACGGCTCTTAATAGGAGGGGTGGAGAGAGCAAACCGAGTGTAGCGTAGCCTATAACGGACATCGAATTGCTAAATGTTGCTTGGTTTGTTGGTTGGTTGCACGTTTGTAGTCTGGGTGGAGCCGAAACCAAAGGGCAGAATGCTACAAAGTCTGCCACATTGCTAGATAGCCCTAAAAGTATTGCTGATCTCGAATTTGACGTAAATTGAGCAATTACAATCCACGAAATTATAAATTTTCGAATTTATCGATGTGACACTCGCCATTGTAAATTTGAAATACTGAATACTTAACGAATTCCGACGAAGCATACACTGTGCTGCTGGTAATCAAGTGAACTTTCAAAATCCTTCAAATAAAATCATCGTTACTTTCTTATAGTTAACAATCTTTATCGACTAACTCAACGAAATAATAGTGTTCGATTATCGCAGTTTAACCACTAGAGGAGGCAGGTATATGAGAAAAAAAAAACGGATTTGATAACGACTAACATTAGTTTCATGTGAAAAAGAATGCTTGGACGAATTTACCCAAAATGGCGACCAAACTAGCGTTCACACTATCAACAGAAATCGCAAATGTGAAACCTCAAATCGCCACTGTATGAGAAACGGTTTATATAAAACGAAAGCAAACGACGTGTTTATATACCGTAACACGAAACAATAAGACAGCTTTGTATATTAATAATTTCAAGATTCTTGAAATGCTATGGAAACTGAACTCTCAATCCCGTGTTACAAGAGTGAATAGGCCTAACCTAGAAAGCAGTTCTCTGCTGTTGTCGCTCTCGAAATTAACAATGCAGCTAAAAATTAGGCCTAAAAGTTCTGAAAGCTTTAGAATGATTTAAATGCTATAACAGTTCTGAAAGCTTTAGCATTATTTAAATGCTATATCTTCACACCCAAGGTAACAACGTTTGACGCTCAATTGTGATAATTCCAACTACTAAAAAATTAGCGTTCGCAGAGGTGTGCGCTTCAACATTGTCATAGGAGGCGGGTATGGAGCCGCGGACCTTTTGAATCTTTTGAATATTGTAAAATAGTATCGTTACTGATGATTGTTTGGCTTGCACTTATATACTTTCTCAGGGCCGTAGGAAGGGTAAGCGGAACAAGACGCCCACCTAGGGCACCGCCTTGCTGGGGGCACCACATCGAATTCCTACTAACCGTGTAACCGTAGTGGGTGGCAAAGCACAAATATACTATTTTTTAACGGATCGTGTTGCATCAAAGTTCACAACGCTGTAAGAGAGACGTGCAGCTTGCTTGGACTTGGTTTAGTGCTCGCTGCAAAATTTCCGGATGTTTTGTTAGCCGATCATTCGTTTTTCCTTGAATGATCACAAAACTGAAAACTGAAATAATAAAAAAAAAGGTTTATAGAAAGGCACTTCAGTACACTTGCTTCTTGCAGGGATGCATGCTTGCACCCGAAAATGCGAAAATTGGTGGAGAAAAAAACGGTTTTTTTTTTTATTTCGGTTGAATTAGTTGTACTGAAATGTTTATTTTCAGGTTGTTCTAGCGAAATATATTACTCTATATCTTCATCATCTTATTTTAGGTTTTTTGATCAGTTGACAAGCACAAATTATACGGAATCCCGTTAAATCAATAAAAAACACTTTTTATTTTATTTTTATTTGTTAATTAATGTTCATTGTCTTCAACTGCTTTAAATAGCTAGTACAGGTCTCTCTCATTTACTGGGAGGGAGTTACTATTTAGTTATGTAAGCCTCAATATAATATCCGTGAATTTTTTTCTTGATGTAGGTAGTCGGTGGAAGAGGGGCAGTGTGAGCGCCGCTCAGTTGGCTCGCCTTGGGTGCCAAGAGGGCTAGCTACGGCCGTGTACTTTCTTATTACTATTTTAAATCTAGGAAAGATACTCTGCAATAAATACAAACAAAGTAGCATTATCGGCGGTGGCACGCTCTTTGCCGGCTTAAAGGCACATAAATCCCTCCGTCCTAACAGCTTTACTCATACGTCTACTGCGCTAAAATATAGTTCACACGACCGCAGCGCGCATTGCTTTGTGAAAGAAGCATGACGTCACATCCGACGCTAGATCATACTCATTTCGGAGCCGCGCCATGTGACACGTCGTACGAATGCTAAAAGGTAAACAAACAATGGCGCAGATGACTGCACGTTATGATCATCAATGTCTCCTGTCTGTTGCCGCGGTAAAATACTCACACGTTAGTTTTATTTGAACGAAGTTGACCAAATAAAAGATTCTGGGGTCTTCATTCTGTGTTGATGTCGAAATTTACGTCCTGTCGTTGCTGACTATGTTATGTATATTAATTTATTGGCGATTTCAAGGAGGCATGCTTAGGGACCAGTCATTATTTATCGTTTTTTTTTTTTTTTGGGGGGGGGAAGACATTTTCTTCAGCCCTTCTTCAGCCCTTCTTCAGCCAGTAAGTTTACGCCCCTGTCACCGATCTCATTTTGTCCTCCCCACCGTTATTTTTTCCCTTGCAGCCTAATTTGTGACTTCATGTTTTAGTATTATGCGGGCATCATACTCGGCGTTACTGTACAGAAACAGCTTAATAAAAGGCATAAAATTGGGTCTGTTTTAAGTATACCATCAAAAAAAAAAGCTTCTCCCGATCGACCCTAGTTGTAATTTAATTGGTACTGCAGCTAAACGTTTTTTCCATAGGCCTTATGTCTGCTACTACAATTTACGTCTGAAACTCAATCCGCAATTTAATTTCTTCTCCGGCTTTGGTTTTGTCCATCATTGTGTCAGGATCCTGACATCCCTTATTTCCTAGTTTCTTGCGGTAAACATAATAGGATAAACCTCATTGTCGATCCAATTCTCGTTTTGTCCTTTCCTTCACCGATTCGGTAGCAAATCTACTTGGTGGAATAGATAAATGCGTTCATCACTCGCCATTTCTCCTGATAAGTACAAAACAAGGTTATAAGTGGGATTGAAGCTGGGTGCCTCGAGTAAGGCAGCTACTATCTCACTTGGCTTTCGCTCAGAAGCGACAAGTCACGTGACCTGAAGTGCACGAAGAATCAGTACGTCACAGACTGGGCGTGTAAACATCGCGTGACGTCACCACAGAAAAGAGCCCCAGAAGCTTTCTGGCGGGAGTGAGATGCTCCTCGGACCGAACGGTAAAAAAGAAGCTCACTAGCGTAAACGCGCCACATCTGTCACCGGGATCGTACCCTTAGACGATCGCATAAAAGGTGAATGATATACAACTATTTCCCGTGATGTATCGAGGAAAACTGTTGAAATATACCGGAGGGATATACCGGAGGGAGTTATGTGCCTTTAACCACGGCGGGTAACGTGGCATTTTACTCTTAGACGGTGGCAACGTCGGAAAGTATACGCTGCAAATAACGAAATAGAAACTAAATGTGGGAGCAAACGAAGACAAGCCTCATAAAATTAATATGAAACGTAGCTTAGGCCTACCTAAAATAAAACTAAAAAAGAAGTTAAAATGTGAAAAAGACCAGCAAAGAGCTTCACAACAAAAAGGCGAAAAAAAAAATCTCAAACGTAGCCGACCGAGTATTGCACCCAGATTTTTAAGGAACATTAGCAAGTATTGCAAAGCCATTAAAATGAGAGGAAATACAAATTTAAAATAAATTTCTATCCGTTCCGCCTACAATAGGCCCAAAGCCTGTTTTCTAGTTTTAACTAAGAATTAGCCAATAATGGAGCAGTGGGATGACTTGTTTAAGAAAAATGTTAAGAGTAATTTGGATCCATGATCCTCTACGTAGTTCTCACTTGTTGACTGCCGGCGTGGGCCGAAATTTTTTAAGGTAAGAATTATGTTGGTTGTTTTTTTTATTGATTTTCGGGAATTTGCAGGGTGTAGTTTTAGTGTTTTTATTGAGGTTTGTTGTTATGTTTTAGGTTCCTGATGAAGTGCCCGTCAGTGGCTTGAAAATTTAGGCAGTGTAAAAAATATGTCCGCCAAGGGTAGCCAGTTGCCCGGCAGGAATTTGTTTTGAAGGGCCTCCACTATAGTCGTAGCCTAGCTAAAGACCGCTTACGATGAAAAAATGCCTGTTCTCTGGACAGTTTTTTTGCAGGACCTCCAAGTTAGATTAATCTGGCCTGTGGGCAAAAGATTTGGGTACAATAAAGGTCTCTAAACACTGTTGATTTCAGACTAACTAATTACAAAACGTAATGATGTCAAACCCCAACGACTAATTTTTAAACATTCAGTGAAAGTAGGAAATATCGTAAATTTTCCACATTTTTTTTATTGGTACGATGGCTTCTTGCATACGGCAACTTTTCACATGTATCAACAATTACAATATTGAGCATTTCAGCTGCACAACTGTTGCGCATTACAAGGCTCCAAAATTTATCACAGAAGAAACCCCAAAAGGTATGATTAATAAATCAAATGACAGTATACATCATCACAGTCTAGGAAGAAAGAATTTTACAATTAAAACACTCATTCTGCATGTAATAATTTCCTTAAAATCAAAACATTATTGAAATCGGATAACATGAACTATGCTGACGAGCAGCTGAACAGACAAAAAAAAGCCATTAGTAACAAAGTAGATCTTCACGAGAAAAGCGAAATAGGTCTACAATGACAAAAAATACAGAATTCACACCAACAAATTGAAAATGAACACATCACGTACTGAAACTAATGGTGGTTTAAAATGCGACCATTATGTTACGTTGGTTAAATATTTCTGAAAGATCAAAATTTAATAAGAAAACTTGCCCTTAATTATATTCCACCAAATAAATACACAAATGGCCACAAAACACAGAAATATGCACAACGAGCATGAAGCAGCCCCTACATAATAAATTGGTTTCGCTGTTATTAAGATTTACTTGTCTCTATGGCAGTCGAAAGTCGCGCCTTTCTTAAGAGCAATGAAACTGCAGTAAGAACATAAATGAACAAACTCCCGTCGTAGCATCCCCGGACCACCAACGCGAAAAAAAATTAACGTGTCATCGTATCATGGCTGGAAATCGAACCCGTGTCTTCCGATAACATGCAGACTTCTAAAACACAAAATTTTGCTCCTGACAGCAAGGATAAAACCACAAGAACATGGAAAACGCGACACTAATATTTAATTTTCGAAGGAATTTTTTCCCTTCTTGGTCACCTGCGCAAAAGACAACACAATGCTACCATGCTCCTTCAGCGGCTATGGGAAATATTCAGGCCAATTCTGGACAATCTTTCAGCCCCTACGATGATCGGAGGTTTCCCGGATCGAATCCCCGGGTTGGCTCCTACCTTTACCAGATATTTCTTCTTCTCCAAAAGTCTGGTAATGTTTAAAATTGAGCTGGTTCAACCATACAAGCATTAAATTGCTTCGGCTGACTTAAGGCTCAAAAGAAATTAATTTATAAAAAAAAAAAAACACAATACAATGAGTAATGAGCCAAACGAGGCTAAAATGTACGTCTCCTGGTACCCATACTTACAATAAAAAATGTTAAAACGACAATTTTAAAACGACTACACCAGTCTGTTGTTCAATCACAAACCGCCATCTTGGAAGAGTAGGGGCAAGCAGACCACTGATCTTTAAATTTGGTTTATAGGTAAAGAGGTGTAAACCTTTTGCCAGTTTTCCACGTGATGACAATTTTTTACAACATTCATCACTCTTGCATGAGTCTAATGAGCATATACAACAACGGTAAATCGTGAAAGATTAAACACATGATGACACACGAATTTTTTTTTTTTTTAGTCTAGATGACTGCGCACTGGTTTTCACTGTAGTTACCAGATGCTACGACGGTTGTTTATTTCACTCCTTTCTGTTCTTTCCAGATTTGTTTGTTGTTGTGCATATGCAGCAATCATCTACAGAGTGTTGATCAATGATGACGTCAGGATCGGCTCTACTTTCTACGGGGCGAGGGATAATCGTCTAACTGGAAAATCACATAATTGGAAGAACGTATATCGTATAACATTATAACGGAAAGTCGTGTAACAAGAAATTCGTATAATGGAAAATCGTCTAACTGGAAATTCGTATAATGGAAAATCATCTAACAGGAAATTCGTATAATGGAAAATCTTCTAATGTGCCTGCCTCGCTCGCGCTGCCGCGCTCGCTGCGGCTATACATATAACATCAGATATCGCAGTTAGACGTTTATCCAGTTAGACGTTTATCCATTATACAATTATCCATTATGTGATTTCCGTTTAGATGATTATCCATTATACGATATTCCGTTTACACGATTTTACAGTTAGACGCTCGTCCGACGCCCCCTTTCATGTAGTAATGGAATTACCAGAATTAAGGCCTAATCAATAGGACGGAGAAAAATAAAACTTTTATTTTCGGAATTCTCAATAGCTTGGGTGTGGAAAAGTTGCCTTTTAGCATCACTATCACATACAAAAAATTTCATCACTCTGTGAGGTTATATTTTGAGGTGGGCTTGAAATTAAGCATTGTTTAACACAGCTAAAATAGCTAAAAAAAATAAGAAGAAGAAAAAAAAACAATATTTTAACTGCGTTAAAATTTAATTTTAAAATTATCCAGTACTCACAGAGCAGATGGAAGGTAGCTATAATTGCAAGAAATATTTTGCAATATAATTGCAAGATAAAATCCATTGAACAGTTATGGGCCAAAAATAGGCTAAAAAACTCCATTTTGGCCATTTTCGATGTCAAACTAAGCCCAATTTTTTTTTAAACAAAAATTAAATTCCTTGTGATTCTGGCGTTGTTTGTAAATGGTTCTTGAGAGCGTGAAACGAGATAATGTTAAAATTAAATTTTAAAACTGCCAAATAATAATTTTTCATTTTATTTTTTTTAGCTGTTTCGTATACGTTAAACAATGCTAACCTTGAAGCCCATTGTGGCACCTCAAGATATCACCTCAGAGTGATGAACTTTTTTATGTGTGGTAGTGACTCTAAAAGACAACTTTTCCATACCCAAGCAATTGAAAATTCTGGAAAAAAAAAAAGAGTACAACTAAGCAGGGGCGTATGGGAGGGCCATTTAGGCTTGGGAAATGGTTAACGTAGCATTTCGTAGAAATCCCCTCTCTTGTGGCATTTCGTAGAAATCAGTCATCGGGAAAAATTTAATAGACCTCGGACAGGCCCTCGGAGCATCGGCCCACGGGAAACTTCCCGTTTTCCAGTAAGGCCAGTACGCCCCTGCTACTAAGTTAGTGTTGCAGAGTATAGTTATCAACCCGTTAGTAGTAATAGGATAGCCCTACTCTAGAGCGTGCGACCGCGGCGCTAAGGGCGCGTTTACGCAATGACTCTCCTTTGCATTCTCGCAGCTCGACTGTGATCAAGGTGGCAAAGGTGCCGTTGCCATAGTAACAACGCTAAATGGATTAGCTAAATCCGACATCGTTGGAGTACATGCTTGTGGCAGTATATAGTCCTTTACAATAAGATAAATAATTCGTCCTGAGTAAACAATTTTTCCAGTCGCTTCTGAAATCACATTACTGTCTGTTTTCGTTGCGAGCTGACAGAGCTAAAAGTGTCGCCGTGTTACATGGGAGAATGCAAAAGCGAGTCGTTGCATAAACGTACCCTAAAGCTTGTAGCACACTACTCCGTTCCGTTCCGTTTCGTTCCGCTCCGATGACTAACGGAAACAGATGGTTCATCGCACATTGCTTACGTCGCTAACCGTTTCAGTCGGCTCCGCTGAGCTTTTAAATTTGATCGCGCCCAAATTGGCAATGCAAATAAAGGACCTTAGGTAGGTAATTAAATTAAAAAAAGCCGTAGTATTTATTTATTACGTTCGGCCATGATGACATTTAAGTCCAGAATGCAACTTCATTAGGTTCGCACCTATATAAAGAATGGGAAAGGGGTTATGTGCAGGCGCGTGAATGACGACCATGACCGTCGACTGACGGCACGGCAGGTGCGTACGCCTCTCCGATGCGATTAGAGATGCGTTCGTCAGCCGACGGTTCGTCACGGAACGGGACGGAGCACTATACGCGGCTCCATTAATTTGCATGCTTTTAATCCAAACAGAAATTTAACGGACTGCGACGTGACGTAACGGAACGGGTACAGAACGGAGTAGTGCGCTACTAACTTTAGGGAAGGAAAAGACAATCCTTTGCCAACATATTTGAATCAACCTCGCCACTACGTCCACTGATAATGCAGTTAAGAGTAGGCGTTTAACAAGGGCCACTTGACACCATCCATCTGCAGAGTACAATAAAAACTGCACCACTTTACGAAATTTTCAAGTTACGGTCACAAAGGTAAGTAGTAGTCAGAAGTACGTGGTTTAATCAATACAAATGACAAAATCTAACACTCATCCCACTCAAAATATACACTCATCCCACGAGAGTTGATGGTCAGATTAACATTAAGATAAAGTAATACATGTATATAATTATTATACATATAAAAAGACGCAATTTTGGGCATAAAAACGTATTAACGAAAACAGGAAAGACCCACAAACAATATGAAGAGAAATGAAACACACAAACCCATTGTCAAAGAAAAACAGTAAAAATAAGTAATTGCTTTCCTTTATTTTGTTACACTCTAAACGTCAAACTCTCCAAAGCTGAATGCACAGTGGAATGCAATGCGAAGCTAGTGTGAACAATAAGAACAATGCTGTCTAGATTTATCTAAAAATCAGGCACTCTTGGCAATGAACGATGGGAACTAATTCACTCATGTACCGCCAAACACACTTACGTATGTACACACAGTGGTATCAGTGGCGTAACTAGGGTTTTGTACTGAGGGGGCAACACTAGGCATTTGGCCGAATGGTGAGGAGGGAGAACCGAATAAGAGCCCCGGAAGCTGATGCATTGTTGCTATTTTCCGGCATTTTCTGGCCTTGTAAAGTGCCATTGGAAACATTTTTATAAAACCAGTTTTGCTGACTGCATTATACGCATAAGAAAATTGTGTAATGTAAGTCTTTCAATTTTACATACGAGATACTTATTTTTTAAACACTGATACTCTGTTAGAAATGTTGTGAATTTTAAGCGAAATATGGAGTTAGTAATTCTTACTGTTTATCTTTACTGATGTTCGTATTTCTCCATTTGTTACCTGGTTACTTTAGTGATTTAAAGGAGAAACAGAAGTATATAAATTAGCTAAGATGAAAGTTGTGTCTTTGACCTCAAAATGCAACCATCTGACGGTAAATAATTTTTCAGCTATGGAAAAAGTGACTTCGCCAGTTTGCCGAATAGTTCAAAATATCACAGAGGGGGCGAATCGCCCCTTTGCCCCCCCCCCCCCCCTTCACTAGTTACGCCACTGAGTGGTATTTGCTGTTAATAAGACATTTAATCAAATCTTATTCAATCAAAAATGTCGGCAGTGTATGTTTGCGTCTAATTATTATAAAAAGGTCCCTATTGAAACGTGTCACATTAATTCCTATTAGTTCCATCCGAGTTTTCAGAGGGCGCCACGTGTTCCATCTGGTAATTTTTGCTCATTTTTCAGCGGAAATCTAAAGTAAACTAAATTACAACTAAGTTAAACTGAATAATAGTGAAATACAAGCTAGTTTCGTTTCGTTTATTTTAGTTTTAGGTTGAAAACTGAGTTGAAATTCCCACATAAAACCCATGGCGCCCTCTATAAAATTTGACAGAACTAATAGGAATGAATCTAAGACGTTCAGTAGGGGGGGGGGGGGTCTCAGTCACAAATTCTCCTCCCCAACCCTATAATTTTTTGCTTATACAGAAAGTAGTACTGTAACTAGTTACCAAAGTGAATGAAAAGCCTGCACAGTGCACATTACCTAAAAAGACAAAAAACCGACGTTTTGGGGATATGTAGCAACCCGTTTTCAAGTGCATTAAAAATGATCAGTCAGGCATGGTAAGAACACAGGACACACAATAAAATACATCATGCCCCAGCAAAGCATAGTTTTTAAATTTTAAATTTTAGTGTTAAATTGCTTTTAATGCTGCTTTGCCTTGGCATGATGGATTTTATTGTGTATCCTGCTCTTTGATACTCGAACTGCTGATTCTAATGCTCTTGAAAACCGAGTGCTACATAGCCCTGAAAAGTCGTTTGCTTTTTATATGTGCACTTAGCAGGTTTTTTTTTTTAATTCTTATTAATTCTTATCACCACGCAAAATATCAATCTTGGGTCGCCCAATTTCCACGCATTACAATGAAAAAAAAAACGTAATAAAATACAAATGGACAAACTACAAAGTTGCTCATTTTCCGGCATTTTAGTTAACACTTAAAATGTTTTTATGGTTTAAGATTCGTTAGACTGAACAACAGTATGAAAGATGAAAAGTGAAGCGCTTTGCACGGTTATGGCATTAAGCAGTGGCGCGCGCAGGAGGGAGGCAAAGGAGGCAGTGCCCCTGCCCTTTTCGGAAATTGCCCTTTTTGTGCCAGCATTTGCTGGTGCGGCGTTGCCTCAGAAAAAGCCTTAAGGCCTAAAAAAAAGGCCTAAAAAGGCCTAAAATGGGCTATAAAGTGCAAAAAAGGCCAAGAAAGGGTGTACAAATAGTAAAAGAAAGTCCCTAGGAATTGAATGGCCATTAAAAGCCTCAAAAAGGCCTGAAAAGGGCAAAAATGGCTAAGAAAGGGTAAAAAGACAGACAAAAAAAGTCTCTAGAAAATAATGTGCCCTTTTACTAAAAGTTGCCCCTGCCCTCTCAGGGTCTGTGCACTCTACGGGTAGTAAGAATTCCGTTTATCAAAGTCTGTAAGTAAAACCCCTGTTAGAAAGTGGCATCTCTATGCAAACGTTTTCGTTTGAGCTCTTGCTGCGTCACCCTATTACAAAGATCTCGTTCATTAGACCGCGTTTGAAGACCTCCTTCATCCCTTGCCCTCACAGATGGTTCAGGGGGATTTATTAAAAGTCCCGTGTGTGCGTGGTCATTTGGCATGTTCGACCTCGCGTTCTCGTTGCTCGCAGAGATTTTCTCCTCGTGCATCGAGACAAGAAGCACGAGGCGTCCGGCATGACAGCGTCGATTTATTACAACAGCAAAAAAAAAAGCAGTTTAAGTTTTACTGCAGTACAAGACGGCGGATGGATTTCTGAATGCCAGCATTCGATGATTTGTTTTCGATTCGCTAACCCTGTAATGTGCTGTACGCCATCTTGGTTTGGAATTCTCGCTGCGAGCAGCTATTTAGTCTATCGTCGTCTGATCATTGCCAGAAGCTGTTCTTTGTGCGAAAATACCAAATTTTTGGATATATCGTGAAATGAAAACAATGATGAAGCAATGTTTAAAATTACTGTTGCACTTTGTTCTTTATCCGTGCTGCCATTTATAATACATATAATTTGATACGTGTGTATTACCAGATTCACTTAGTAGAAATTGGAAGTTAATCGTAAATAAACAATGGTTGACTAGCAAATAGCGTTCGGCAAGCAAGAAAGGTATACGTGGCCTGACGACTCGGCAGTGCTTTGTTCGCTGTACTTGGTTCTAAGGGAACTTAACAAAGCTCACGTTTTGCGGTTTTTTGTGGGTAACAACCTCAATGGGCTAAATATTAAAAACCGCTCCCAATCATCCGAATACGTATAGCGAATGTAGGTTTTGCAAAATGAAATTATGCGGAGATTTCGAATGTTATAAAAGAGGCACACGACCAGTAAGGGGAAAAAAAACAATAACTCGTCCATCAACAATGGGTGGACGTGGATTAAATCAAGTGACTGTTGCATTTGAAGTTAGCACTTTCTTCGAAGCGAGTTGATCGGAAAGATTTGGAAGAACGAGAAGGCAACGTGTCAACGAAGAGTCCGCGGAAAATATACTCTTGATTGACAAGTTGTTGTGCTAAAGTGGTGAAAGTTGTTGTGCACAAATATACCTACTCTTTGGCACGTCAGCGACCAGGTGAAGCGAATAAACCAACTGCGTGACGACTTGGCGGTGCCACCCTCTTATACCTTTATACTTAGGCTACTGCATTGTCCACAAATAATAAAAAAAAAAATCAATGAATTGTCGTAATGGAAAAGCTGCTTATTTTGACGTCATGCTTTGAGATGATCAGCGCGTGGCCTACGTCATTTATTATCGATAACGGATTAAAACTGAAGCAGAAAGAAATTTAAACTAAATTTAAATGAAATTTAAATCAAGGCGAGCTCTTTACGTACACCAATTGTTTGCACAATTAGCTGATTACCTTACCAAAAAATTGACCAGTAAAAATTTTGACCGGTAAAAAAATTGACCTGGTCAAAAATATTAACCTAAGCCCTCACCGAAGAATATTTTAAGACGAGCCTCTGGTTAAATTATTATTACTAAAATATTTAGTCGGGCCTCTTTTGAAGACGTTTGTTTGTTCCTGGATTAAAAAACAAGAATAAAATTGCGCTAAATGCCGTAAAAACCGTATTAAAAGAACCGTAAAAGAAATAAACTGCACCTCACGAACCTTTTACATAGAAAACGCCGAGTGGACCTTTAATATTTAACACACATAATTGAACACATTTTATAAAACGCCTTACCTACGAAGAAATGCAGGATTCGTGAAATAATTTTCATTCCTATGGCATAATAACATGGGTTTTAAATATAATTCACATTATCAAACTAAAAGCTAAAATGACCATTCGTGCCGGTCCTTCAATGCAGGAATAAACCATGTAAAATACATTGAATTAAAAAATAAAAATACTTTAAAAAAAAAAACAACCTTTCACCATATTACTACAAGTCTACTTTAAAAACCGGAAGCCCACGTTACTTATGTTTTTTTTTTT
>JAHWFP010035641.1:21459-32545 GCA_023313725.1 Lithobius niger
GTCGTTTCCTTGCCTAGTCCAACATCTCTTTCGTTTCGACTATATTATGCAATGCATTTTTCCATAGAATTTTCGGCCCGGTCTCAATCACACCATCAATCGGAGCCAGTTCTTCCACTGAAAGGCAATTATTCCCTTTTTACGGAAAAAATGCTCTTGAAAAGGAAAAAAAAAACCCCATTAACCAGCGTAAAACGGAAAAAAAATAGGGAAATTCTGTATTTTATTTGCAAGTTGCAATTTTCCCTAGTGACTGACAATCTTCTCTCCACTCAGACCAAACATTTCGAAACTTCCACTCCACCAAATGTGTGCTAACATTTTAAACTCTTACCCAACCCCAATTTACAATTTGGTTAGTGTTTATTTCGCGTTGTGGGAGGAGTACTAATATTTACAGATCCATCCATATACATCACTTCTGGCAGGAACAGCATGAGAACTACTTCTAATAAAATAACTAGTCGCTTGAATTTTATTTTCAATTTGCGTTCAATTTGCTCCTGTGCCATTAAAAGGAACTCACCATTTTTTTTTAAATTAGGAAATGTTAAAAATTAATGGTGTAATTGTCATTAAAGGAAATTAAGTAAGGGAAGTAAAAAAAGGATTTTTTTTTTTGCACAAGGAAAAAAAAAGGAAATTTTTTCTTTACTCGGAGAAATTATGTAAGTGAGAAGTGGAAGCAGCGATCGGAGCGCAGAATAAGAAGCACAAGTAAATAAAATTGTGTCCTGTCTCAGTGTCCCGACAAGGACTGCAAAAAAAAGTGGAAATTTTTTTCCGTTACAGATTTTCACGTGCACAGAGCAAAGTTCATGAAGAAAAAGGGCCCACAAACTGTATATTCGTCACGGATTGTGGGTTACAGGTGGTCAGTTTATTTACATTCTCAATTCCCTGTCAATTATGTGAGATATTAAAATTCAATACCACGTTATTTACAGTAGTGGTCATAGAACTGTTCCGATTCAACTACAACTTTTAGTTTTCATTGAAGATTTGTCTTCGACAAATGAAGTGGAAACCAACCACAATAATGATTTTTTTTTATGCTGTAATTTGATTGAATGTATAATGTTAAACTTTAGGCCCAGGTTGGCGCCTCTGAAAAAAATTTTTTTTAGATTATTTTCTTCTTTTGAGATAGTGATCGTAGGAGGTCGAAGACCAACTTTTCCGCAATATTACGATTTGAAGTTTTTTTTAAATTTTTTTTTTGCCCCATCCTACGAACCACCACATCGTCCGCGACGAACTAGCTGGCATCGGGCTGCCGAGTTCCTGTTCAGTCTCTCTCTTTGGTAGTCTGGGTTCAGACGATGTCGCACCACGTGCAACTACCCAGACAAGCGAAGCGAGGCGAATGCCGACCATCGCTTGGTTTTCCCCTCGCTCGCGTGGTTAGGCTTTTCTGTCGGATAGGAACAGCGTCTCAACCCAGACTATCTCTTTGGAGCACAGAACCACAAAAAGAGAGATAGAGAGAGAGACTACACTAACTTACACCACGGCTGTGACGTCACGCTAACTCAACGCCATGCAAAATTTCCGTAGGTTTAATCCCGTTAACCGTGAGCGGAAGTGTGCGTCATCACAAAAAGTGTGGGTTATCAAGTTACCGCACACTTTAGCCGATAACCAACACTTTTGACACTTCCGGATCACGCGACGGGAATGCACACACCAACAACCAAAATTATACAGCGTCGAAAACCGTAACGCAATAAAAACGTACGAAAGGGATCCCTTGTCGGGATGTCCCAAATGAAAATCCATTCCCTGCTAACGCTTACATGTCTGGCCCATAACTAAGTTTATTCCCTCCGTCTAACTCCTTCCCCCCCCCCTCCACAACCTAAAATGGAATGACCTTCATTCATTTTGACATCAGGTATTACCGTATTTCTTGAAGCAATTTTTATCAATTCAAAACGTTTTAATTAAATACGAGTTAGCTTGACGTCGCAACCGTGATATAAATGTGTTATTGGTGACAAATCATGTTTATCATTTTTTAAGCCACGGCTGCGAGGACTTGTCCGGCTTGACTATGCATAGTCTCGCCGGACAAATCCTCGCAGCAGTGGCTTAAAAATCGATAAACATGAGTTTGCCACCAATAACTATTACTTATCGCCAACTTTTCAGTTACTCATAAAAGTCAGACAGCGAAATAATCGTATGCTGCTTAATCCAGCGCAATAGTTTAAACCTTGCGTTCGAAAAGTCGAAGCACTTTAACATTAAAAACATTCCTCTTTTAAGACTAGAAAACATCGAGGGTTTTTCTTTTTAATTCGACGTGTCACACGTCGAATTAATGCGGTTGTGGCCAAAAAACGGGGGTAGCAGATTTACGTCAGCGACATCTCAAAAAACCAGACACATTTGTTCCGACGAAATTCAAGTAAGCTGGTGGGTGAGTTGCAGTGCGCCAGTACACAAGGTATTATGCTGTAGTTAATTTAGTTAGGGCGGTTTTAGTTCGCTAACCTCTGAAAAGGTCTCTGAGCGAAAAACAGTCGTCAAATAATACACGATCAGTGGCTGACGTCAGCGCTTCCTCAGCGTAAAGGTGTGCGCTCAACGCGGATCATACGAAAAATTGCGGCGTGTAACTGCGCATTTCGGCAAGTCAGCTCTTGTGAGTAGTGTTATGGCCCGGGCTGTCTAGTTTTTTACCACATTAGTATTGGGAGTGATGGTCATTCAGGGGCACATTTTAATCCTGGGAGGGTAGGCGCGTGCATCTACGAGTTTCTTGGTGGTGTGGCACCCCGTCTTTAAGCCCAGGACTCATTCCGGGCAGTTGTGCGTTGCGAGTGTGGGCAATTGACAATTTTCCTGCGCGGCCAGTGGATAGCGAGGAAAGAGCAACGTGTGCTTTTCCCTCCTCCTTGGCTAGCCGACTTCTGTTTCCATCAGCGGTGGTCGTTAGGGAGAAAGAGGGAAAGCGAGCAAGCGGCCTGCTATAGCGAAAGTTGAGAGTCCAAAATAAAAGCGTAGAGACACAGCTGTAAGTTAACAAGGTTTGTAACCGAATAGGGTATCGAGAAAATGTTTGTGTCTGCCTCGTTAAAGAGCTAAAGGGGTTGGTGTTGAGCTGCTGGGATCGGGATGGAACGTAGTTGCAGGCTAGCAGCGCTCGACTCGGCTGGCTTCCTGTCTTAAGTTGTGTATTGAGCTGGGGGTGTATAGTTGTCAGGTTCATGTTTCCCGTGAGGCATTTGTGTGTCAGTCAGTGTTTTAAGGACCTATTCAGTCAAAAACCGGCTGACACATGAGGTGGGGTGCATCTACGAGTATTGACCGGGGTTAACATCAACCCCTTGACCGATTCTCGTAGATGTCCGTGGACAATTATCCTTTTTACTGGATGGTAGCTAGAAAAAATAACTGAAGGTACATACATACTCTACTCCTAAGGTGTGTGCATGCACGTGTAAAAGTGATAGACGGAGATGTTTTACGAACAAGGTTTAATAAAAGTGTAGGGAGGTATACGTATATATTACAATAATAAAGGGACAAGGATATTAAAAAAAAAAAAAAACCCTAACAAGTATGGTATAGGAGATGCCAGAGTTTTGGAGTCGGTCTTCAAGTAGATTGTTGCTGGGTAGAGTTTAGGAGTTGTTTCCAGTCAGGTTGTTACAAGGTAGAGTTGGTCTTCAGTCAGGTTATTATAGAGTAGAGTCTGAAAAAAAAAAAACCATAGTTAAGTAACTAGAAAAATACTAGGGAAATAAGACCAGAAAAGTGTATATGTCGGAACTTACCTTAAAAGTATAGACGTAGACTGTTAGATTTGGAAACCATTTCTTGCCTGTAAAGGAAAAAAAAAAAAAAAAGACGTGAACAGTAGGTAATGTATTTACTAGCAATACTCCCTGATCCTCAGCTAGGCTTTCCACGAGTTGTGTGTGCGGGTGAGTGGTGTAGGATAGGATAGGGTAGAAGGTGTGAACCGTCTCCAAAATGGCCCTGAAAAATACGAAAAACATGAAATTAGCCGTTTGAAACATGTACGAACAGTATGAGGTTTTATTACGGAGCGGCGCCAGGCGGAATAGTCATGTAAGTCGAAGACAAACGTAGTGTAGACTGAGACGGCAGGACGTGGGTGAAGCCTGGCGAAGTAGCGGAGGGGTAGCTGTAAGAATAAACCATCCACCGCCAGTTCTCTGAAGGGAGAACTGACGGCTGCAGGTAATCCCCGGGAGCTTCCGGCGAAGGGGATAAGAAGGTATGCCCTGTAAAGAAGTGATATCGAACGGTCATATTGCGCGTCTACGGTCTGGCTACCATTTGGAAGGTTTCTAACATCGGAACAAGTTGTAATAAGTGGTTAAAAAAAAAAAAAAAGGAATACAGCTCGCTTCGATGTCAGTTCCTCTTCCAGCCGATACCCAGGCGATACCGCTAGGAGGCCCGTAATCCGCTGCGACATGTAAGGGATAAATGCTATCCGTTGACGTGTCGTGTTCATCGCCCGAATTTGGGCTCTCAAATCGCTAGTCGTTCGAGAGGTTCCAACGGCTTTTTTTTTTCCCGTTGGTTTAAATTGCATGCCGCGTAGTCGAAAGTAAGTCGGCTAGGTTTCGGGTAGAAAACTAGACGTTAACGTAGTTAATAAATAGATATGACCAAAACAGAATAGGGTATGAACAGTAATAAACAACAGGACACAAAATAAAAGTTACTACATGTAGGATGTTTATTCGATCAATCAGGGTACAGTAAAATACACTAACAGTGTATGAGGTTGAAGACCTCCTACTTGAAAAATATATACTAACAATATATGGGTTGAAACGAACAAGCATGTACAAAACCTATATACAATATCAAAGTTTAAGATACATAGAAAAGAGGGTTTAAGACCCTACTCTACAACTCGAATGTATACATTTTAAAAACAGCTAGTAAAGAGAGTTTAAGACTCAAAATAAAAAAAAGCAGCAACTTGACAACGTTTTTCCCCTCACAGTCAATTATAACAAGGATTTACAACATTGAATACAATCTTTATCTACGAAAGGTGTAGGCGTGATAAATTTAAAATGTTTCTTTACAAAACGAATGACTCGACGGTCATTAAAGTCTTTCGTCATGGGATGAAAATGTTGTTGGATGCGTGTCATGGGGAGACCATGGGCTTTATGGTAGAGAAAATAAAGACAGTACTGGCCGCATACCGTACTACACGCCCCTTGGTAAGTGTGTAGATTATAATGTTTGAAGGTAGAATTTCTACGTAGGAAACGAAGGATGTGTACGTTTTTAGGTTTCAGACCATAACTATCAAAGTAGTCGACGGACGCTTTGAGGTGGTCAAAATAGATGGCGACCCAATGACTCCCTGGTTTGGAAGAAGGGTCCAAATTAACGATGTAGGCAGAATGACTAGCTGTTCTAGGTAGTTGGTCGCAAGCATACACATCACCGAATAAAGGTCCGAGTTTCTTGTGACTGCTAGCTGCAGCTCTTAATTGATCAGTTTGCATGTTTTTAGTGTTCGTATATGATATTTCTAGATTGATCAATTTCCAGGACGGTTTGGTGGACCATATAAAGCACTAAATTGATCGTTTCCGGAAGTGCTTCTTTAAAACTAATGTCGATACGAAGAGATCCTTGACGAATAAGGTTGTAATGACACTCTCCTTGGCTTTTATCGGCGGTCAAGTCAAAGGCGTATAACGCATTGCCTTCTGGGTAGTCGGCGTATGGGATGGGTGGAGGCGAGCCCGAGACCAATTTGTTGGTATCTTGAAAAAGTGAGTAATAATTTCGTACGTATAAAGAATTTGTATAGTCTGGTTTGTACGGAATAGAGGGAATAGTTTTTCCATCGGCTTGCAGGGCGAGGTAATTAACGTCGTAGTGGGCGAAATTGTACGGATTTTTTGTATAACTACCATTGTAGCCACTATTTGAAACCAGTCCGAGAAGACAAAACGAAGGCATGTTTCCTAGGATGGCATTGTCGAGGTTCCCTTGCAAGCTGCCTTGAGGTAGGGTAAAAGTCTTCATTTCCACGCGGCGGATGGGATATTTTGCGGATCCTTCTTTTAAAGCTTGGCTGAACCCAATCAACACGGCCGGTGATGGTGTGACGCGACGAACGAACAATGTTGCGCTAACGATGTTGACACGGTAGCTCGGGGTGGCCTCGTGGGTCAACGTTGTTCAATAAGAGTCTGTCTTGTTGAAACAGGTCGCAGTGGGGGCGACCGTACAAGTCTATAATTTTACTATTTTTGATACGTTTGGCACGTTCTTTAAGACCATTATTACTCCCACCAGGATTAGCACTATCGAAATTACCGGCAGTATCGGCCTGCCACAACTGACTGGAAAGGTGGCCATTTTTGGCATCGGAACCGTAGGTCAGTAATGTTTCAAAATAAGAACGAAAGGCATAACCGTTGTCACTGTTGGATACTTGTTTTCCATTTAGGGTGCAATCGCATTGCGAAAACAGAGAATGCAGAAGTAGATTTACTGGTCCAATTTTATCAGTGTCAAGTAAAGTCGTCGCCACGCCTTTAACTACTTTGCACTGTACGTGTATAAAAGATTGACTCAAATCCAACAGACAGTCAGCAGCTCCGGGCACTACGAATTCGATAGGGGCGCTGTCAGATAATGTTGCTAAGGGGTGATATTCGACCAGGGTGTCGTCGTTTACAGTCACTTGTACTGGTGGTGTCGTAAAAAGTTCCAGTTCTTCCTTAGTGCATGGGACGGAATCACGGTCTGGTTTCAACGACATGATGACGAGGAATGAAAAGGGATGTAGTACGGTATGGGCCTAAATACTTTTTTTAATCGAAAAAGTCCGCCTTTCTTCTAGGTTTACTTCTTCGTTGGGGAGGGTGTTGTAGCAACTTCACCTTCTTCTTCTCGCTTCCGGACTGGCAGCATTTTCTCTTCCTTTTCCTTTTGCGACCCGTTCCCATCTGGCCTCCCGTAGCAGCAGCTACGGCATCGTTTTTAGCAGCCCTCCATCTCGTCCGAGCAGCGTCTTTAAGCGATTGACCAGACTCGACATCGTCTATTATTTTCCCTCCTGATCTTAAAGCGTATCGGCCTATCCCCATTAAACCTCTTTTAAGAAACGGGACGGCTGAGCGAAAAATTCCTCCCAAAAAATCTCCAAATCCCCCCGATCCTCTTTGTATATGTCCCCCGGTAAAATAAGCGGCACCTCCTCTCTGGCTAGGGCAATAGTGATGCAGACATACGCGAGGATCTAATCCTTGGTAAGGGACTCGCATTTTTTTTTTTCTTCTAAGGACGACGTCTAAAGTGTAGTGTCAGGCTAACTTCTCCGGACTGAAATGGAATGTCCATTCCCATATCCGACATTATATACACTCTTATAGTCTCGAAATTCAAACGAGCTAGAGGTCTGTAGTAAGGCTTTGTAAAAATTTCGTTAGTCCTGTCCCCCATTCCAACCCGCACCACTCGTAATAAAGGCGCCAGAACGTCCCCCACTAGAGTTTCGGCTACAATGTCCGAATAAACGTAGAGGGAATTCACTCCTTCGCTCAAGTTAAGTTTTCGCTGGGCGGTAAGGGATTGGTGAAAAAACCTGTCATAGGGTAAACCTACTCTTCTCCCTAAAACGGTGTTTAAGCTTATGGCTAATACTTCTAGAGCAATAAATTTATTACTGGGTGATAAGATGGTGGGGGGGAAATAAAGGGACACGTGGTCCTCAGTCTCGCTGTAACTAAAATAAGGATATCTATCTACGCGGATTCTATTTTTAATAGCTTCGTTCATTCTTTCAACAATTTCGGAGCCTTTCTGATAATAACCCGAAGGTAGACCGACTGCCAGATCCGAGGCAAAAGTAACGTAAGAGATCCACCACCCTCCATCATTTTGAGATTCCAAAACTGTTTCCACGACGACCGTGGCGTCCTTTACAGCCTCGTAATAGCTTTCTTTCATCGCTTTATCTTTTCTCCCCCAACCCAGAAACGTAGCTAGACTGTACGATAAACATAAATTAGCATTGGGGTGCAACTTGTGACTGATTTTCACTAGTTTATTTACGGAATCGTAAGCAAACACGATGGAAGGCATACCTAGTTCTTGTTCCACGTACGCGTTTAAAAATGTCAAAACGTTATCCATAGTGTACCCCACTAGAGAATATTCAGTGCCCAAAACCACTAATGTCTTACTCCCCCTCCCCTCCCCCTCCTCCTCCTCCTCTTCGCGTCCGAGCTGGTTGAGGATCTGCATTTTATTACGTTCTATCTTTTCAAATTCTTGAAAATCGTATCTAGGGAATTTAACGTAAGTACGGGTCCCACATTTTAACGTCACTCCGCTGCCGTAAGCTACATTTGCCCAATTTCTCGAATATTGGATCTCACTCAGACCGACTTCCCAACCACTACCGGAAAGGTTTATTCTTTGAGCTAGTTTCGTAGTGTAATCGTTAAGTGAGTTTGTAGGGAAAAGGTCTAAACTAGCATTCGCTGGTAAGGTGACGTAAAAGTTATCACCATCCATTATTTTATAAATTTTTCAGGTCTTTAGCCGGGATCCAACGATTATGACTCTTACTATAACCTTCGAAAGACACGAGATACTTTTTGTTGCGTCCGACACCTTTGCTTCTCAATACTTTATCTATTCGATGATAGTCCTCGCCGTCCTTTTTAAACACTTTGCCTACTTCGAACAAATAGAAGCGGCCTTTGATTTCCTCTCCGTTATAGTCTTTAAGCCTGACAGTAACTTGCCCCAAAGAACCGCGAGGCACTAACACGTGTGTTACGAAAAATATTTCCCGCGACCACAATCCCCTGTAAGCTTTATCAAATTTCCCTTTCGATATAGATATGCGAACTTTATCTCCTACCTTTAAAGGAATCTTTATTTCCTTTCTTTTACGTTTAGTCAAAGCCTGCCCCAACTGTTTTAAATCGTCACTGTACAATTTGCGCCACAATTGCTCGTGGTTCTTTAACGTGACTTCGTTAGGGGCCATGGCAGTAATTGAATGTCGGGTGTTGTTGTACGAATCTACAATTTTCTGAATGACCGGCACGTATTCGTAAGTGCCTTTAGACGTAAAGTAACGATGCAATCTAGATTTAAGTTCCCTTTGAAATCTTTCTACTTTACTATTTTTAATATCTTCATTTTCGGTAGTGAAAAAATTAATGCCTTCTTCCTTTAAATAATCCTGGACCTCTTTCCCTTTAAATTCCGTCCCTTTGTCGCTGCTCAGATTCATTACTTTATGGTCCATACGTTTAAATATTTTCTTAAAGGCTTCGACCATCTCTTGCCCAGTTTTAGTACGTAACACTTCCACCCAAGCTTTCCGACTAAGTCCGTCCAAACAAGTTAAAATGAACCTATACGGTTTGTTATAAGTCCTTAAAGATACCATATCGGACAAGTCACATTCTAAGAAACTCCCCAAACCCCCTACAATTATCTTGTTGCGTTTAAATTTATATCTCGTAGGTTTATGTATGGTGTACGTATCTTGACGTAAAAGCCAGTCTTTAATGTCGGCTAAAGTATAAGATTTACCGTCTTTCCTAGAGCGAGCGTGTAATTTTCTAGCCGGGGCAAAACTGGTGGCCTCGCCTAAACTATCGTAATACAATTTAGTTAAATAAGCGTCCATCCTCTCTCTATAATTACTGGAAAGAGTCCCAATCGAAATCCTCTGTCTTTCTCCGCCTATTGCCCGTCGCCTAGCAACGGGAGGTTGATCGACTCTTTCTTTCTCCACTATATCCTCCTTCCTTCTTTTTTTGCTTTTTACTTCTTCTACTTTCGGAGGTGTGCCGGCTAGTGAGAGCGTGGGCGGCCCGGGAGAAGCTGGAGGAAGAAGCGAATGTTTAGCGGGAGTCGAACTGGCAGTTGTCGTTGTTGTTGGGGCTGATGACAATCTGAATTGATCGATAAACTGATCTCTCTGCTGCTCGAGCTGGCCGATATATTTTGCTTTAAAATCTAAAGGGAGATGATCGGTATTTAAAATAGTATCTATTCGAGCTTGAATTTCTTTTATTTTGGTATATAGACCTCCTTCCGGCAAGTACAGAAATCCGTGGGGTTGACTATCGGCTGCTGCTACAGTTGTTGTTGTTGTTGGGGCATATTTCTTATAAGTATCTTCGGGGACTAAATACATTCTATTCAGTAGAGAACTCATTATTATTTATTAGCGCCAAATATACCCCCTAGAACCGACAAGGCTGTAGGAATAAGCCAGGGCAGTATTAAACCTCCTTTTTGCACCAGCACAGTTTTTCTGGATTTGAGCGAAGCTCGACAGTTCCCTAGAAGTCGGATTTGTTTCTTATACTTCTTCAATTTACAACGAGTGGATGGTGAGACTTTAAGTTTGTTATTCAATAAATTCAAGGCGATTTCGGAAATACAGTTCACTTGGGACTTGTCGGCGTGTTGTAATAAATTCTTGCGTTGTTGATTGCTGAGTTTACACAACGCTTCTAGGAGCGGTCTATGTTTTCGAACGTTCTTCATCGGGATCTTCACGTCGAATAAACTAAAGTGGTTTCTCCGGGAAATATATGGGTTCGCAACCGAGTCGCGTCGTTGGATTTCGAGTGCATGTCGACCAATAAATAACCGTATTTTTGGCTGGTGATGGCGTCGTCGTAAGCGGCCATGAACTGTTTAGTTTTGGACGGATAGGCCTGGGCCGCAAAAGTCATTATTTGCCGTTTATCTCTCAAGTTTCTCAGCAGCACTACGTATTGAGCGTTTAAAGCAATGTCCCTTTGATTTTTACCTTGACAGAATAAATTCTGCGTCAAGTAGAAAATTGAAAATTTATTGTGGTGGCCGTGTCTAGTAAACAGTTCGGCAATATCGCAGCTAGATGTAGCCACGGCTGACATTAAATCATCAATTATGAGGGCCTTGTGAATGTTAGGATCGTAGCTAGCGATGTCCGTCGGCAAACCGCGATGGAATTTAATTCTATCTTCGTATTTTTCCATCCAGTTCTGGTAACTAGAATAATGCCAATGTATTTCTTCAATTTTCTCGTCCGTCATAGAGTCCA
>JAHWFP010035642.1:3782-17960 GCA_023313725.1 Lithobius niger
AATTTCCAATTTTCCTCCTGGAGAGCTTACTTGGTTGCATCTTGAATTAGAATTTTTCTTCTGAGCGTAACCCTTTCCACCCAGAAGTGGGAAGGTGAACGCAATTTGGTAGCCCTGAGCACAAAGATTGCTCAAGCGTTTGTTGCCTAATACTAAAATGGAAGAACAATAGTAAAGAAAATCTATATATAATCCTGGAGGCCGGCTAAAAGGAAGGCTACAGGGAAAAGGGAAGGCTAAAAGGAAAACCACTTCTCCCCTCCTCGCGCCCGCATTGAAAATGCACTCTCCCACTCTACCCGCATGGAAACAGGAGGCAGGCATGAGTGGTCGATCAACTCAATAAAAGTTCAATCTGACAACTCGTCGGGCCGAACAATCACTTCTCCCCTCCTCGCGCCCGCATTGCAAATGCGCTCTCCCATTCTACCTGCACGCAAACAGGAGCCAGGCATGCGTGGTCGATCAATCTGACAAGTCGTCGGGAAGTGTGCCGGAAAAATGTCCCGGGAAATGTGTCCGTAAACTTAATTCATGAACGGCCCCGTGCATAGCACGGGCTTCCTCTAGTAAAGCTATAAACATTAAATAAAATTTCAAAGTAGTGCACAGGGTAAGCACAAAAGATAGCCTGGTCATAAAAATTAATTATGTCCGTATTAATTAATGACACGTTCGTTTCCCAACCGGGGAGGCGTGGAGCAACTGCAGGGGGAGGAGCGGGACGCTACCAGATCAACGGTGAACTTTCTTTTTAACGATGCATCGCCAAGTTCTCACCAACGACAGATCTATACCCGTTATCCACCATTTTTTAAAATTATATTATTGTAAAGATTTTGAAAACTTACCAATATCATTCATTTTGTTTAAAAAAAAAATTTGTGCAGCAATGCAGTGAGTGTCTCATTGCGCCGCTCGGGAACACTGGTGTCAACGAGGAGGCGCCCTCAAAAGAACTTTGAAAAAAATAAGTTGCAGGGAAACGTTCACGCTTATTTCTTTAAAATACGGTTGCTGCGTGAGGCCTTTTAAAGAAAAAAATTTTTTTTTGACAAATTTGAAAGGGATTCTTATGAAAATTGCATACCTAAGTTGCAGGAAAATGTTTCAAATTCAAGCATATTTCTTAAAAATACGGTACTTGGACCCTGAGGTCCATGCCCAACATTCCCAGGGAGGCTCGACCCATCCCAGTCCGACGCTGTAGCAATACAGGTGCAGAAGGGGGGGGGGGGGGGGAGCCCCATTGCGGGCTTTTCCCAATGGGGGGGAATACTGTATAAAAGGTTGGGAACCGCTGAAATAATGTACGCTAATGCGGTTTGAATTGCCTTTTATAAAAACAAAAATGTTTACTTAAAGGCACATAAATCCCTCCGTTCTGGCCGTTTTACTCTGCGTCACCTACGCTAAAATATAGTTCAAACGACCGCAGCGCGCATCGCTCTACGACACTATAGTCATACTCATTTCGGGGCCGCTGCAACGTGACACATCGTACGACCAAGTCGCAAACTTGAGCGAAGGATTAATTATCCTTCCTCCAGGGCCGCGGCTAGCCAGCGGGAGTTGTATACCGCTCGGACCGAGCCGTTTAAAACAAGCCTAATAACATTCACGCGCCACTACTGACATCTGCATTTCCGGTAATGTATCGAGTGAAACTGTTAAAATATACCGGAGTGCTGTAGCACTCCCACGTCTCGCACAAGCGCATTATACCACGCGCCATGGCTGTTTGATGTGATGTGCATATCACGTGACTGGGCTAGTCCAATCAGACGGCCAAACAGCCGTTGTTCTCGTTCGTCATTGGCTAAAGCATGGTGACGTCACGGCAAACACCCATTGCGTATGGTTTAATGCAGTTCTGAAGCCAAACATGTAGGCCTATACAAAAATGTATAGCCTACACAAAAGAATACCCATCATAAACATCAATATTAATATTGATATTAATGTTCATTAATTAACGTAGGCCCACGCGGGTTGCGCACGTCGAAATTTATTAGCGCCGGTATAAGAAACCTTTTGAGACTTGAGTACGTTAATTTAAAAAAATAAAAAGCTATTGATATTTATGATCCAGGTATTCTTTTGTCTAGGCCTATACATTTCTTCAAAAATTGGAATAATGCGACTTCACGGGACGTAAGTGCAGCTAGAGCGCTCGCTTTAGCGCCTTTAAAAAAAACCCGTTTTTTTAAGTTTTTCTACAAGACAGTTCAAACCGCATTGGGCTACGTTAATTAATAACGGATATTTTTTTATTTTTGTAATCCAGGTATTTTAGTGTGTTCACCCTGAAGGCCTGTATTAAGTATTTACTCCTGTAACGTGTACACTTGTGTTCTGCACCTTACAGGGTGGTTCACAAAAAACTGACGACCCTAAATTTTCTATGTCCAACTTTTCTAGTGAGCACCCGTCAAAACCAGAAGAAAACAGAAATCCACCCGTTTGGTGCTGCTTCTAAACTGGAGGGATGTCTGAGGGAAGTGAGGAAAACTGTTTCTTAACTCGAGGAGACTGATTCAAACTCCTCCCACTTTACGTAGGCGTGACGTCATGGAGCTGAGATGTTGCTGAGGAAACTGAGGTAAGTTTTTTCTCGCTCACTTACTGATCCAACATAACTGCCATCACGCATTAGTAGCTGAGATGGTCGTGTTTCTAAACTGTAGGAAGTGAGATATGGAAAATGTCTAAATTTAGAAAAAAATTCCAATTAAACATCGATTAATAACCATTTGTATTAAGTTCTTAATAACATCTCTCTCGCTGTAACTAGATGTGGCAGCGATTATTGCTAATTTTTCTACTGTTGAGAACGACAAGTGAGGCAGTGGTGTTTCTAAACTGATCGGTTTTGGTGACGTTGAGGGGCGTGGCTTAGAGGAATCCATCTCACTCTTCCCTCTAGTTTAGAAACACGCCCTTTCCTCCTTCGATTTCTACCCTCTCCTGGTTCTGAGGGGCTAACTAGAAAAGTTGGACTTAGAAAAATGTAGGGTCGTCACATTTTTGTGGACCACCTCGTAATGTACATGGGCATTGTCGATTGCTGTCGCAGTTGTCCCTAAAATCTTTATTCCAGTTGTTGTTGTAATCAAATACTTCTCAGCCTGAGTCCACATTTTTGAACGGGATACAGCTCTACGGTAGCAGGCACAAAGAATAATGAGCAAGCACTTGAAGTTAGCAGGTAGTTGCAAAGAGTGGTGACGTCAGTGCATTCGATATTCAACCTGAATAACCCCAACGTGACCCCAAAACGGCGCTCGTAAAAATAGCTGTTTACATAGACAATTAGACATGTTTGTTATCACCGAGGTTACAACCAATCGCGGCTCGCGTTGATTGTTAGTGACTGAATTGGAACTTAATGGAAAGAAAACATGCCCTTTGACCGAGCGCGGATGGGGGGGGGGGGGGGAAATCGCCCCTCCTAAAACCGAATCAGACACGAGAGGTAATTATACCTATACAGTATAGAGCAGCGTCATGTGACGTCATATTGGCTACAAGAGAGATAGCTGCAAGGGGCACTAGAATAAATGGAGGATTAAACAACGGCACTTCTAGTCACGGCAGTGCTTTGAGAGCGGCTTTCATGGGCTTAAAAAACGTTGTTTTCTCCAATCCCTTATGCTGATAGGTTGTAATTGGAAAATAAAGATTCCACTTGCTTAAAAATAAATGTCAGCAACTGCCAACAAATCGACAAAAATCGTGCATTATAGGCCTAAGAAATCCACTCTTAACAGCATTGTCTTCAGTAACACGCCCTTCTTTTCCCCTCCAGTGACCCTTGCAGCTATCCCAGTTACTGGTTCCAGCAACAATAATACAACGTTGTGTCACTGCCGCATAATTGTTTAAAATCGCCTTCACTGACTGCATAAATTTATTATGATTCCCTATACAGAAGTACAGTTACAAAGCGTCATAATTACAGGCTTTTTATTCACATTGGTTTCGTCCTTTTTTCTTGCTTTCGTCCACTGTTATACTATGTGCAATACAAAAATGGACGAAAGCAAAATTAAAGTGGACAAAACTGAAATAAAAGGACGAAACCAACGTAAAAAACCTATAAAAATGTTAATTCTTAACCTACAGTCTCAGAAATATTTCTCAATTTTTATGATAGCAGAATAGCTCAAAGACAAAAATCCACGAGACGAAGAATCAAACCAGGAATAAGTAATCGAATACGAAATCTCTAGAAATAAAACGAATTTATCATGCCTGGAATTCGTAGTTTAAACAAGAATTGTTGGGCACTAAAAGCTTTCTTTTACTGGTAAAAAAATAAACAATGAAAAAAATAGCGTGCATTGCATTAAGTCCTGCTTCCGTCCTACCCAGCACCTACAATTTGTCAACTGGGACCACGATTGGAAAATTATGTTTTCGGTCCCCTAGCTGATGCGAAATCGCCCTTCCTAAAATTTCATCCTGGATCCGCTACTGCCTTTGACAACCTGCTTGAGGCTAAAATCAATTAATTCCATTTTCCAAAAGTCACTTGTGTTTATGAGTACAAATTTCAGCTCCATTGGAATATAAGCTGGGCGCTATTCCAGTATTTCGAGAGCAAAATGCTCCGCTGCTCAGGTAATTCCGAGCCCCGGAAGTGACGTCAAGGAACGGGGTCTAACCCTGGAGTGTCGATGCCCCATCTTTTCTCTCTTGTTCCAGGACGCGATTCCCTACGTTAAAATTATGCTGTGTATAGAGCAGTGACACGAGGTAGTATTATTTTACATAACTCTATGCTGGAGCCTTAATGGGTTAGCTGCAAGGGGCACTTTAGAGAGAAACAAAAGGGCGTCATACTGAAGCCGATGCTGTGAAGAGTGATTTCTTAGACCTAAAACGCGCGATTTTTGTTGTTGGAGAAAACAACGTTATTTAAAGCCTAAGAAATCCGCTCTTCCGTTGTTTTTCCCTCCATTTTTATGTAGTGCACCTTGTAGTTATGCCCTCCAAAACCCAGACTGGTGCCAATATGGCGGCAAATGTCACTGCTCTGTAAGTTTTTCTTTAATAAAAACGTGTTGTCACGAGTTCTGTGATCGGTTCAAGAAAACCATTTCTGTAAAGCAACAATGTTGAAATTGTCTAAACCAAGGTCTACTGGGGTAGAACTTGCGCGTTTTTTTCCCTACTGACTCCACGCCGGTTCTTGCAGGTACCAGGAAGTTGACGTCGCTTTGGCAAAATAATATTCTCGATACGCAAACTGAACTGGCCTATAGAGTCAGCCGGTAAGAGACACCTGCTGCTTGCCTCCTAGCCGGCCTTGTACAAGGCATGGAATACAGTCACAACACGGATATTCCCACGTACTACCATAGATTAGACAGTTAACTGAATATCCTAATTCTTCCAGTCCCACGCGGGTTCCTAGCGGTAATTGGGGCTATACTAACACCTCTTCTGATAATGCTTTGCGATCATGCTAAGGCAAATGCATTAGCAAAGGCATTAGTAGCCGCAACTGCCGCTAGGGCCCCCGCGTAGCACTGGAAGAAGTAAAGCGCTACATCTTGTCAACTAATCTTGGTCCTATACGGAAGGGTACGCAGCTCTCGGTTTTGTACACACAGCATGACCGATTTTTTTCCGCTATATAATAGCTAAATTACTACAACACGAAGTGTCATGATAATTGGGGCAGGGGGAGACAATGAATGAACAAGACGCGGACCATCTTGCCAAATGCTACCAAGGTCGTACCACTGCTAATTTCTCAAATTTGCTTCACACACCATGACAATAAATAAGAAACTCGTTGGCAACATAGATCCATTACAAATGCCAAACTCGGAACGAAAATCCGACTAGAGTTATGCGAACTACCACGGTTTCCTAGCATTAAGTAAAGGCTTGAAGCTCTTTTTGGCACGGCAGGCGATTCACGTCATCCAAAACCTTTGATAACTCCCGCTAGGAGAGCTGAAATCAAACTCTACAGACCGCTCATATACAAGCACAAAAACGTGGTATTCTTCTCATCATTGTTTCTGGTGTTGCAGCTCTAAACGAACACTATTTACGGTAATGGTGACTATCCTTTAAGTCTTCGAACGAATTATTGCTACGTGAAAGGCTCGTTTAATACATTTTTAATGAGAACGTAAAATGCCGCAGCACAGTATACAGTACAATCAACACGTGCCTTGGTGCGTCGTCAGTTTGAATTTAACGAAATTTAGCCTCATCACCCTTTATTTTGATGTTTCATGCACAAAGAGGTACATAGCATCAAGCCATGTTATTAACTTTAATAATTTACCAGCAATGCAAGGTTTCGCGTTTAAAATTTACGTAACACGCGTCACGAATTAGTTCCATAACTCAATTCAGCTGCTAGAGCAGTCCTTTTTAGTGTTCTCGCAGCACGACTGGTGGTAAAATCGAAAGCTAAGCGGATAACGCGTCGAACGTCAAAAAAAGGATTATTTGCGACCACAGAATGGCGTGATATACTTCCCTGTGCACCGTGGTATTGCGGTGGGATGGCATTCGGGGGTTCCAATAACCATTTTACCTATGTTGTTCTACAATTCACTCCTCTTTTCGTGTTTTCTTACACTGGTACCTGGTCTTGGTTTCCTGTCCCATGGAAATACGTACAGGCAGACTGATGGAATAACCTTGATATCATTTGACACGAGGTGTGCGCCGGAGTGGCAAATCTGTTCTCTACGGCAACAGCGTAAATCGGCGTAGCATGCCAATATTCAGACAGAAGCGGCAACTTTCAACAATTTCAGACAGTGGCATCCTCGTAAAGCACGCAGATATAAACCTGAATCTTCATTTGTTGAAAAATAATCACTATTTTGTAATCAGTTCAGATGACGATGTTCAATAATTTTCTGACTACTATGTGGTTTCAAATTTTGTGAACGATAATTGTTAAAAACAAAGCCAGAATTATCGACAGAGGCGATGCACGTGACATTTGACATTTCAGAATTGGGGTGGCAGTGCACTCCTTTGGATCCGGCGTGACAGTGCACTCGTCTAGATCCAGCATGGTGGTGCACTCATCTGGATCTAGCATGGCGGTGAATTCATCTAGATCCAGCATGGCGGTGCACTCATCTAGATCTAGCATGGCGGTGAATTAATTTAGATACAGCATGGCGGTGCACTCGTCTGGATCTAGCATGGCGGTGAATTAATTTAGATCCAGCATGGCGGTGCACTCGTCTGGATCTAGCATGACGGTGAATTCATCTAGATCCACCATGGCGGTGCACTCATCTAGATCTAGCATGGCGGTGAATTAATTTAGATCCAGCATGGTGGTGCACTCATCTAGATCTAGCATGGCGGTGAATTCATCTAGATCCAGCATGGCGGTGCACTCATCTAGATCCAGCATGGCGGTGCACTCGTCTGGATCTAGCGTGGCAGTGCACTTCTCCGGATCTAGCGTGGCATTGCACTCCTGTGGATCCGGCGTGGTGGTGTGTCGTGTGCACACAGTGGATCGGAAATAGCGGAAATGCATGACTAGGATCCAATGAAACGATCCCCTGAACAAAAGTTCATTTGTTCCTGGTTTGAATTCACTGCATGTGCCCAATTTAAACGAAACGAAAAGTCGTTTAATCATAATAGACAACAAGCATAGGTCTAGCGGGAAAACGGCGACTCCCGGTTGGGCTGGTGATAGGATTCCCCAGGCCGTACAAACTGGGTGGCGGAGTCCTCTTTCTTTGCTAGGGGGTGTGGGTGAAAGCCATAAGCTACCCTAGCGGCCCAGAAGCCGAACAAATTTTCGTGTTTTAATATATTTGATGGGCTTTGTACAGTTTTGCAACACATAAAACTAACTTTGACATAATATAACATTAGCCACAACATTGCTGATATCAAAGAGTTTAACAACTACTTTCAAGTCAAAATTCCCCGGGTTCGCCATGTTCTCCTCCCCCCCCCCCCCACCCCCCGGGTTCTGACTCCTGATCCCACAGTATCACGAATATAGAACCCAGGGTTTCCCATGAAAAACACAAGGCTTTTCTTTTCTCGTTGAACAAAAACGAGAAAATAAACCCCAAATGAACCTTGCTTGGTTTGAGTCCCCCGCACCCCCCGCCCTCCTAATCCCCAACCACTATAGCTACGACCATGCAAGGAAGTAATACGATAAGAGCATATTTATGCTGTAACCTCACTTTGCATTCGCGCTGCTAGATATCGTCAGAAATTCAAGATGGCGAAGCCCTTTCGACCACTGGCACGCGCACGAAAACTCGATAACGGGAGTTCAGAAGGTATAGGAAAAACTTTTTCGTCACGAGAAATACTTTATATTATTGTCACGGATTACACGACCGCAAGTATTTACCCGAATGACGTTATAGCCATTGAACGATGTCGTTGCCGCCATTGCGACTAAATTCTAGCTGCGAGCATGCCAAGTGACACTGGTGCATAAATACACCCTAAAGTAGCATTTCAATAAGGGGCTTCCATTAACTTAAGACTCTTATTTACGATCTTTAAGATTTTTTAACCTGATACCAAAACAGAAAACCACCGAGTGAGAGCCAATGCCTTCCCAACAACACTGCACTCAATTCAAAAAACATATCCAACCACGTAACATTTACCTCCCCCTAGATCGATGTGCATAGGCGTCGAAGACATAAATTAAATTCCAGGTAACCTTTTTCAGACCCAAATTCTAAAAAGCTGAAATAATGCTCAAAATAACAGAAATTTTCTGCCACGAACAGTGATATATCGTACTCTTGTTGACAACATCTTAAAAGACTTCCTTGGAATATAGTGCCAATGGTTCGATACCTTAACGAGAGTTTGAGTCAGAAGAAACTTTCTACATAATAAATATCCTAGGAGAGAAGGACTAGTTCAGAAGATTGCCCTTAAAAGCCTATCCAGGCAGTTTAACACTGTTAAGAGCATATACCGATTTAGGGAGTTTGGGTCAAAGGAACCTTACTAATTAAGAAGATTGCCTTATTGTGTCCGCGGCGTATCTTGAGTCCTGCAAGTATTTTGTGAGCGGCTACGTCTTCCTGGATGGGGTGGCCTTAACCCTTGAGAGCTGCGTTTTTTTTATATCTCCAAAAAAGTAGGGGTAACCTGGACGGGGCTCGAACTAGCAACCTGAAGGACCTCTTAAACGTGAGGCACACGCCTCTACCAACTCGGCCACGGCCGTCTCTAGAGTCGGCTTGTTAAGGGAACCTAGTATTGTTGTCATTCCTGCATTGTTGGCCATCTCGCGCGTAGTAAGGACTCTGTTTTTAATACTTCAACCTGTGCTTGTGTTTGGCCCGAGATTTTCTCGGGTTTAGCACTCAAAGGGTTAATCGATGGCAGCCATTGTTTTTGTAACCATCTTGGATAGCAACAAGGCACTCTGCTACTGAAAACGTACAATCGATTACCTGTGTCCGTTCTGCCGAGGACTCAAGATAGGCCGCGGACACTATAGAAGTTTGACCAGGTAGTTTAATGCTAGGGGTTCGATAGGTTTAATGAATTTGGGACAAAAAGAACCTCCTATATAAACATGCTAAAGAGAGAAGTACTAATTCAGAAAATTGCCCTAGAGCGGGTTTGACCATGTAGTTTAATGCCAAGGGGTTCGATAGGTTTAATTTGGGACAAAACGTACCTCCTATATAAACATACTAAGGAGAGAAGTACTAATTCAGAAGATTGTCATACAGGTATGACCAGGCAGTTTAGTTACCCCTGCATAAAAGGAAAAAGGTCATCTTAATATTAAAAATTAACTAGACATTTTTTTTAATTTTACAGCTTTGCTTTCAAGAGACTTACATAAAAAAAAAAAATGATATGGTGGACTGTGCAGATAATAAATATGCAGAAGAAAGCTAGACTTGACCACAGTGCATTTAAAATTCAGAATTCAAATTTTATTTTAAAAATATGTGTATTTTATAACATATGAAAAGTAAATAAATCTAAGGACGTTCAATCATTGACAATGTTCTCCTCAGAACAATGTACAGAGCAAGTTTCACTAATAAAAGAAAATAAGGCAAAACATCAGGGAGGGGGGATTAAATAAACCTTAAAAAGTGACAAAGCAAAATCGTAGAAGGTAACCCATCATCCCGAGTGCCTCCCCCCCCCCAACCAAAAAAAACAAATTTAACGAAGCATAATTGGCATAGTCCTTGTTCCGGCATCAGCATCCTTAAGCAACCAATCATGCATCACACACTGAATGATTTTTTTCAAAAAGTGTGAATGAATGAAGTGATGTCATTTTGCTGTCTGCAACATGCACTAACGAAATAGGGGGGGTGGGGGTGGGGGGGGGGGGGTGTTAGATAGATAATATTTTGAATCGACAAATTTTCTTCTAGAATCAAAGCACTACCAATAGCGCCCAAAACATGTTCCATAACAGCATCATTCTGGCAGTTTCGGTTTTGGTACGTTTAGGAATTTTAACACCACCGCGCTTTCCTATTTCTTGATAACACACACGCAGCCACGAACCGGCGAAATCGGGACTCGCTCCTGTCGCCCTACACGGTATTGATCCACTCCAACGCCGAACGCTCTTACACCACCACGGTCCTCGTGTCACAAAACTGATAAAGCAGCAGAGTCGGGCGTAATAACTACTCTTCACATTTTTCAATTTAAAATTACAAAATTACGAAAAGCTGTCGGATAGTAACTGCTTTGCTGCCAGCAACATCACAGTATTGAAAGCATTAGGGCTGGATAGTCAATGGTAAAAAAATTTCGACTGTTTTGGCATGTGTGTATTACACGCCAGCATTTGGAAACGTAGCGGCATTACTCTCAAACGAAATAGTGCTTTTGTACCCACGTCATTTTTATTGAATATAAATGTAAAATGAAAGATATCCATGGGAAAAATTGAAACGTTTTGAACTAGCTGATAAAATTAGTTAAAGGAGAAAACTAGAAAACTAAGTGAAAAGGAGAGAAAGGTCAAATGACATAACCTTAAACCATGAAATTAACAAGTTATCCTTTTTTAGGAGTGTCTTGAGAATGGATTTAAATGCTTGCCTGATTATCATAAGAAATTTATAATAATTATGGTATACGTATTTACAAATAAAATCGAATAATGAAGCGATCAAGGTTATAAGAACAGACCATGGGAACACAACACTATTGTTCCAAATCTTCATAAATTGTTCAGTCCCTCCCAAGTTTTTGCCATATTTACTTATGGGCTTAAAATGCCATGTATCATCATGTATATATCATGTACATGTATACACATATGTACCATGTATCATCTATCAATTCAAAGACTAGCCGAGTCGCTCGCTCATTCGGCGTAGTCTCGCTTCGTAAGGAACATTTCTTGTTGCAACTCTTATGCTGCTAACACGCACTCTATACCAAAAATGGATCAACCATATGGTCAGAGTGTAGTAGGCGTTTTTCGTAAGGTTTCAGTTTATAAACAAACGATAACTTTTGCCTACTCATCTACCTCTTTTCATTTATTTCTTAGTTTATCTCATTCGCCACATTTACTAAGAATTCACCAGCAATGACGTCAATGTATGGCCAGTGGTCCGCAAGACAACAATACCAAGATGTCTTATATGTCCATCAGACCAACTTTCTGCTTTACAATGTTAGTAACATTTGCTACTGATTCCCGTTGTGTACAGATTCAAATATGATGTTTACATAAGCTGCACAGCTGAACATAGGACCACACCTCGCTTATAATTTGTGTTTACCATTTACATGGGTTTTCATGTTTTACGTACTGTAAGCATTTTTTTCTTCACATCCTGCGCTGTACAGATTATTGCATTAATTCACTTATATGCCACTCTTCCACTGGTTTCTCTTCACGTCACTCTCTGAATTTCCATTACTTTACGAAAAATTGGGAAAAAACACCAAGTTTAACACCGGGTTTACTGGGCTGGGAAAAATGACGACAACTCTGCTGCGTCTGTCAGGAATGCAAAGGATGGCATGACAGAACATCTGTCAGGACTGCAAAGGATGCCACATGACAGTACATCTGTCAGGAATGCAAAGAATGCCACATGACAGTACATCTGTCAGGAATGCAAAGGATGCCACATGACAGTACATCTGTCAGGAATGCAAACGGTGCCATGACAGAACATCTGTCAGGAATGCAAAGGATGCCACATGACAGTACATCTGTCAGGAATGCAAAGGGTGCCATGACAGAACATCTGTCAGGAATGCAAACGGTGCCATGACGGAACATCTGTCAGGAATGCAAAGGATGCTACACGACAGTACATCTGTCACGAATGCAAAGGATGCCACACGACAGTACATCTGTCAGGAATGCAAAAGATGCCATGACAGAACATCTGTCAGGAATGCAAACGATGCCATGACAGAACATCTGTCAAAAATGCAAAGGATGCCACATGACAGGAATGCAAAGGATGCCATGACAGAACATCTGCCCGGAATGCAAAGGATGCCATGATAGAACATCCGTCAAGAATACAAAGGATGCCACATGACAGAACATCTGTCAGGAATGCAAAGGATGCCATGGCAGAATATATGTCAGGAATTGAAGGATGCCATGAAAGAACATTTGTCAGGAATTCAAAGGATATGCCATGACAGAACATCTGTCAGAAATGCAAAGGATGCCATGACAGAACATCTGTCAGGAATGAAAGGATGCCATGACAGAACAACTGTAAGGAATTCAAGGATGCCATGAAAGACCATCTGTCAGAAATTCAAAGGATGCCATGACAGAACATCTGTCAGAAATGCAAAGGATGCTACGAAAGAACATGGCATCCTTTGTTCACGTAAGTCTGACAAAGCTAAAGGAGAGACAATTATGGACCACAAAATCAAACAGGAGAGAATTCTGGCCCATGAGCTTCAGCAGGGAGGTGCGCCATTCAAACAACAATGAATGGGGAAAAAAGGAACATTTTCATTGTTGCGGGAATGGTTTTCCCATTTTTTTCAGGTTCAAATTAGACAAAGCTAGATACACAAAAATATGCTTTAACACAAATGGCTCTTACTTTTCTTTGTTTTGCATAGGTTCTTCCAACTTGTAGCCATTTTTATTTCCGGAGGTGAAGATGAATAAACCCAACCAACCAACCAAGCTCAACTTGCATCTTTTTAACGATGAAGGATTGCGCGAAACACTGGAGAAATTTTAAGCACTTCTTTTGTTTGAATTGTTACTAGCCTGTGAAACTAATTTAACTTTTGATAAATACAAAATATAAAAAAAAGACTTCAGAATTTTGTTTTAGATAGTATCACATCTTGGTACCGTACCTGGATACTAAATGCTATAGCAATAATTACGACTTGGCTTTGCAGCAAAGATCGGACATTTTAGTAGACAAAGGACAACCCCAAGATCCCGCTAATGATGGCTGTCTCTGGAAGAGCAGCTTGACAACATTCACATGAACAATAAGCCAATGTGGAGCACTTATTCTACTTACTAGACACATCCTAGACGTTTCCGCTTAACTCACATAACCTATCATGGGTTTCAGTTCACATATTACTCCAACCGTAGTCTTTTGTGATTTGACAGTTCAAGGAGGCTTTAAATTAACACTACGAACGTAACGGAAAATAACAAAGCCTAGCAATGAAAAGCCATCTTTGTGAAGGATCTCTGTGACTCTGAAGACAGCGAGGACAGCACATTTGAGTGGATAGTGTCCGGGCTCCAAGGTAAGAGGATACGAGAACGGATAGCTATGTACATCTGTGGCCTAACAAAACAACCCTGACAGTATTTGTAGTATTTAAGGCTTTAACCCGAGACTGCAATTATTTCTAAATCAAATTTTGTGTACGTTGAGAGCACGCCATCTATTATCAAAACAACTGTCCTTCTAGCAAGGGGCAATCAACAATGGATAGTGGATGAGCTTAACTGTAAAACAACATCTCTGGCACAAGAGTCTAACCCAAACATCATGGTTATTGTCCATTTCATATTGAGTAATAGCCTTTTCGGACCTCAAACTTGTGGAAGTCAATTTTCTCTCAGGTACCAATACTTTTAAGGCCGTGGTAGGGTATAAAAGGGAACTGATCTGCCACAAACGCCCCGCCTCGCTTCGCAATTAGCAAAGCACACGGACTTCAAACTTG
>JAHWFP010035643.1:0-21023 GCA_023313725.1 Lithobius niger
TATCTATCCTCGGAGGTATATTCAAAGGTGGGAACTAAGAAGAAGAAGAAAACATGAGTTCTTCTCTACAGAAAATGTACCTCATCCCCGAGGATGCGTACCACCAACAACAACGGTACAACGGCAACGAAGGTTCGACAGCAGCCCCGCAACCCCACGGATTTTTATATCAACCCGAAGGTGCTATTTATTCGAAATTGGTTAATATTCAAAACCAAATCGAAAATATTTTAAACTCTGACGATATACCTTTGGATTTTAAAGCGAAATTTATTGGTCAGTTGGAACAACAGAGAGACCAATACATCGATCAATTCAGGTTAAAATCTGCCGCCCCCGCCACTTCCACTCCAGTATCCACGACGACGGCAGCAGCAGCAGCAGCACCGGTGCTAACAGTCACCACGCCTACTCCTTCCTTAGGACCACCTACATTGTCGTTACAAGGAAGTCCGACCACCACCAAAAAGAAAACGACGAAATTGCCTACACGAACGATTTTACCGAGAGTAGCTAAACGCGGTGCTAGCAAGATGCCTAATATCGAATGGGAACGATTTGTCTGAGACGACGACAATGGATGCCTACCTCACTAGGATCTATTACGACAGCCCTGGAGAAGCCAGCAGTTACGCGCCGGCTCCTAAATTACACCTTCGGGCGAAAAGGGACGGTAAAAAGTATACTCTAGCTCAAATTAAAGATTGGCTTTTAAAGCAAGATAGTTATACGATACATAGACCTACCAGATATAAATTTAAACGTAACAGGATTATAGTCGGTGGGTTAGGAAGTTACATGGACTGTGACCTAAGCGATATGGTGTCTTTAAGACCTTATAATAAACCCTATAGATTCATTTTAACGTGCATGGATGGGCTCAGTCGAAAAGTATGGGTAGAAATTTTAAAAACCAAGACTGGGTCCGAGATACTGCTAGCGTTTAAGAAGATGTTTAAACGTATGCCTCATCCACCGGCCCATCTCAGCTCGGACAAAGGGAACGAGTTCAGAGCGAAAGAAGTGCAGGATTATTTTAAGGAAATTGGGATTAAATTCTATACTACGGAAAATGACGATGTGAAAACTTCGAAAATTGAACGGTACCAGCGCGAACTTAAAGCGAGATTGCATAGGTACTTCACCTCTAAAGGTACTTACCACTACATCCCTGTCATCCAGAAAATTGTCGATTCTTACAACAACACCAGGCACTCCACAACTGGTATGACGCCCAATGAAGTAACTTTACAGAATCATAGACAGTTGTGGCGGAAACTGTACGGCGATGACTTGAAACAACTCGGTCGTGCTATGGCTTCTTCTAAGATAAAAAAGGTTCCTTTACGAGTAGGGGACAAAGTACGAATATCTATTACTAAAGGGAAGTTTGATAAAGGTTATAGAGGCTTATGGTCTAGAGAAATCTTTTTTGTAACTCACGTGTTGGTACCTAAAGGACCCGGGGAAATCACGGTTAGGCTTAAGGATTATAACGACGAGGAAATCAAGGGTCGGTTTTATTTACCGGAGGTAACCAAAGTGATTAAAAAGGACGACGAGGACTACCACAGAGTAGACAAGGTCTTGAGATCCAAGGGTATCGGACGTAACAAACAGTATCTCGTGTCTTTCGAGGGGTACGACAGCGGTCATAACCGGTGGATCCTTGCTAAGGACTTGAAAAAGCTGTAAGCATGGACGCTGACAGTTTCTACGCCACTCTTCCCGCTAATGCTAGTTTAGATTTGTTTCCAGATAATTCCTTGAATGATTATACTACAAAACTGGCTCAGAGAATAAGTCTGCCCGGTGATGGGTGGGAAGTCGGACTGGCCGAGTTTCAGTACTCGAGGAACTGGGCTAACGTACCAGCCGGTAGCGGAATAACTCTAAAATGCGGGACCCGTACTTACGTTAAATTTCCCAGGTACAATTACCAAGAATTCGATATACCCGAATCTACTAAATTCGAGATTCTTAATCAACACAAAGCGGTTGGTGGGGAAACCACACTGACCGTGGAACCCGAGCTGGATCTAGTTTTCAATAAGGATTTTGTGTTTTTCACGTACCAGATTGATAAGGTTTTAACCTTTTTAAATAAGACTATCGAAAATCAGTTGGGAATGCCTTCCATCACTTTCAGTTACGATCAAGTTGGTAGGCGCGTTGAAATTAAACATAAACTACCTCCAGATTCTAAGTTGTGCTTGTCCTACAGTCTAGCCAGGTTTTTAGGCTGGGACAGATCGGATAGGTTGTTGAGAGAGAGTTATTACGACGATGTAAAGGCCCATACTAGAGCTACAACCGAAAGTATTCTCCAACAATTCAACGATGGGACTTGGTGGGTATCTTACGTCACTTTTGTATCTACCATCAACGTTACTTTACCTCCCGGTTACTATCAAACGGGACACGAAATCGCGAAAACATTGAACCAGGCCATGAGAGAAAGAGTACGCGCCTATAAATATCCTAGGTTCGAATATAGGGAAGTCGGAGATGTAATGACCATACGGTTCCCTTCCATCCTTTTATCGCCGGATAATGAAGCTACTCCTCTGGAAGTACTAAGCGTGAGTTTCAACAAGACTTTGTCGAGTAGAATAGGGTTTAAAGCTGACCATTTTTTTCATAGATCGGTTACATCGGAAACAAAGCTTAACTTGGTCGGAGGGTTCGATTCTCTTTATATTTACAGCGACATAGTGGCGGAGACTTTGGTCGGAGATGTTTTGGCTCCTTTGTTGCGAGTGGTTAGAATTGGAGAGGGGGATGTGACTAATGTAATATTTACTAAGCCTTACTACAAACCTCTCGCGCGTCTTAATTTCGAGACCATTAGAGTCTATATAATGTCGGACATGGGGATAGCCATTCCATTTAACTCGGGAGAGGTTAGCCTGACGCTACACTTTAGACGCCGTTCTTGAAAATGCGTTCCCCTTACCACGGAATCGATCCTCGCGTTTGCGTTCATCATTATTGTACTGGGCAAAGAGGTGGGGCTCCTTATTTTACGGGCGGGCGAATACAACGAGGTTCGGGGGCTTTCGGTGATTTTATGAGTGGTCTATTTCGCTCGGCAGTCCCATTTCTTAAAAGGAGTTTATTCGGGGTGGGTAGATACGCTTTGAGAAGCGGAGGTAAATTGTTGGATGAGGTAGAAACGGGGTAATCGTTTAAGGAGGCTGCTAAGAACAGATGGCAGGCTGCGAAACAAGACGCTGTTTCAGCGGTAACGGGAGGTCAGGTGGGGACCGGTCGAAAGAGGAAGAAGAGGAAATGTTGCCAGTCCGGAAGTGGAAGAAAACGACCGCGTCGTCAACCCCTTAAACAACAACAACGCCGCCGCCACCGTCAACCTGTATTGCGACGCAGCCGTCAGCCGAGAAGAAAATCTGACATTTTTGACTAGATAGTACATATAGGCCGCTACCTTACTACAGGACCCTTCATTCTACACCGACATGTCATTGAAGCCGGATCGTGATTCGGTGCCCTGCACCAAGGAGGAACTGGAACTTTTTACTTCACCACCCGTACAAGTAACTGTTAACGATGACACTTTAGTCGAATATCATCCTCTTGCTACATTATCTGACAACGCCCCGATCGAATTCGTAGTGCCTGGAGCTGCCGACTGCCTTTTAGACTTGAGTCAATCTTTCTTACATGTACAATGTAAAGTAGTTAAAGGTGCATCGACGGATTTGGCGGACACTGATAAAGTAGGCCCCATCAATTTACTTCTTCATTCTCTGTTTTCGCAATGCGATTGCACTTTAAACGGTAAACAAATATCGAATTCTGACAACGGGTACTCGTACCGTAGTTATTTGGAAACATTGCTGACCTACGGGAATGATCCTAGAATTAGTCACCTCACCAGTCAACTATGGCAAAAAGACGTTGCTGGATCCTTCGATGTTGCCGACCCTACCGGTGCCAACGACGGTCTGAAAAAACGTACCAATCGTATCAAAGCTAGTAATGTAATCGACCTCTATGGAAGACCACACTGTGACCTGTTTCAGCAGGACCGACTTCTGTTAACCAACGTGGACCTACGTCTCAAACTGACCAGAAGCAAGGATGCATTTTGTTTGATGAGCTCCGAAACTAGTCCGACTTACCGAGTCAACATCACTCGTGCAACGTTGTTTGTACGCCGAGTCACTCCATCACCAGCTGTCCTACTCGGGTTCACGCAGGCGTTGAAAGACGGTCCCGCAAAATATCCAGTACGCCGCGTGGAAATGAAGACGTTTACTATTCCTAAAGGCAGTCTCCAAGGAAACTTGGACAACGCGGTACTCGGAAACCTTCCTTCATTTTGTCTTCTCGGTCTCGTCTCCAACAGTGCCTACAATGGGGACTTTACAAAGAATCCTTACAACTTCGCCAACTACGACGTGAATTATCTCGCTCTACAAGTCGATGGCAAGACCATTCCCGCCATTCCATATAAACCGGACTACACGAACGGTCTTTACGTTCGCAATTATTATTCCTTGTTTCAAGCCACCGACAAGCTTGTTTCGGATTCATCACCACCAATAACTTACATCGAGTATCCATCGGGCAACGCTCTATACGCCTTCGACCTGACTAGTGATAAGAGCCAGGGACAGTGCCACTATAATCTCATTAAACAAGGCTCTCTTCGCATCGACGTCACGTTCAAGGAAGCTCTTAAAGAAACCATCAATTTGGTGCTCTACATGGTGCATCAAACCGTTTTGGAAATCGATCAAACTAGAAACGTGCTTTACGACCATTAGTAACAACGACATGCAAACCCATCAACTGAGAACTGCAGCCAGTTGTCACAAGAAAATTGGACCCTTGTTCGGAGGAGTTTTTGCTTCGGACCAACTACCCAGAATAGCCGAACATTCTGCTTATATAGTCAATTTGGACCCTTCGTCTCAACCTGGAAGTCACTGGGTAGCCATCTTCTTCGATCGTCCTAAATCGAGCGTCGATTATTTCGACAGTTACGGTCTGAAACCGAGAAACATCAACATTCTTCGTTTCCTCAAAAGAAACTCTGTATTCAAACACTACAACCTCCACACCTACCAAGGACCGTGTAGTACGGTATGCGGCCAGTACTGTCTTTACTATCTATATCACAAGGCGAATGGACTACCGATGACCCGCATACAACAGGCTTTTCATCCAATGACCAAGGATTTTAACGACCGGCGAGTCGTGCGATTCACGAAGAGACATTTTAAATTGAAGACATCCAAGCCATACATTGACCAAGAGTGTGTGCAGAGCTGTAAGGCTCTTTTATGACTGACTGACTATTGGGAAGTGATGAATTGTGTACATGTCCCTGCATGCTCCTTATATTACTCGTTCGAGTCTTAAAGAGCATTCGGCTCTTCTTAGTCCTCGCATGACTTACTTTTTATGTTTTTGCACACTCTTAAGCTTTTACATGTATAGGAGTCTCACTGAGAGCTCTTGATTTGTACATTCGTAGAAATAAACCCTAGATGCATGTCCTAGCGTATTTGTCTTTTTTATTTGTATCCTTCTCGAAGCTTACATTTTTACCTTTCGGCCATTTCACATTTATTAACTGATACATTCCCTACTTTCCATGGGGCCTCTATTTCGTTCGAAATAGGATTGCACTATTTGGACTTAACTTATTTTTTAGCGTCATAAAAACCTGCGCGCTATAGTCAAAAACAACCCTCGATCGACTAACGATTCGAGGGTCAAAATTTGGGCAACGACTACAATGCGTAACTCTTACATGCGTTTACATGTTGTAGTTGACCATGGGCCTCCTCGTGGGAGTTGCCTGGGTATCCCACTTGGCCAGTGACATGCTCGTAACGACGGTCTGTAGTACGAGGATGGAAGAAAGATTTTCTTCTCCCTTTAACTACTGGTTGTCCTTGTATGCCGCTGACTGAGAGGAATAGCGAGACCATGGTCGTGAACTTGGCCGTTTCATTTTATCGCTCTACTTCTTCTTCTTTTTCTACATGTCCCCCTCCTACTAGTGCTCCGCTTCTTCTTCCGTAGTAACCCATCATCAACACTGGGGCAACTCCTGTAATACATTTCGAGTCGTAACTGAAAACGTGATAGACTGTCTGTAGTGACCGAACACTCTCTCGCTCTATTTACTCGCCCACCTAACCTAACCTACTATAGGTTAACTACACAAGGTGGTGTAACAGACTCTTTGTCCTGCCTAGCCTGTGCCTACCGTTTTTACACGCCCGCATGTTCGAAGCTGTGACCGTCATGTAACACATCTACCGTAACCGTAACCTGCCATCGTAACCCGTTCGATCCCTCCGAAAAGCTTTTGCCCTGTTCCCGACGCTAGGCGACTGTTACGGTTATGATAAATATGTTACAGGACGGTTACATACACTACTTAGGTCGGTGTGGTGTTTCTGCAGGATTAAGGAACCAAAATGTACATTTAAGAAAATGCATCTCCAATGCCAATTGGTGATGTGTTCCAATTTGAGATGAGTTGATGGGAAAAAAGGATTAGTCTCATTTGATATTGCTCGTATTTAGAGCAGTTGTTCAAAATGTTGTCCATTTTCTTCAGTACAGAGATTGAGTACACTCCCCTTCAGACGAACATAATGGGTTTGATCATAGCCACCTACTGTAAAGGCCGCCAACAATGCTCCGCAAAACAGCGAATCAAATAACGACGCGCCAAGTTTGCCAAGTGGCGTCATCTGTTGACAGAATTTGGAACCGTGGTCGGTTAGTTTGAAATTTCGCCGCTTGGTGTACAGATGGCAGCACCTAGCAAACTTGAGCTTCCTTCTATGTCAATGGTTGATTTTACTTGCTTAATTTGTATTGATCTGATCCGGCCTTTACTGTAGGTGGCCGTGGTTTGATACTGTACCATTGCACAGCACCTAACCCGCTGTGAACGTGTGTCAAATTATGTTTTGATGTGTTTCGGCGTCTCTGATATTTTTGTCATTGTTGCAATAACAAGGCAAACTTTTACACCCCGTATCTCGGTAACAGTTCATTTGCGGACATGGGTTTATTAGCAAAAGTTGCTTGTATTCTTGTCCCCCTATAACCAGCTAAAGTTTGTCACTATATTTTCGGGATACGATGGGCGTTAATAGTTTTCGTTGAATCCTGACAAACGACACACTGGCTTGTGTGTTAATTTGGTAAAAACCAATGTTATTCACACCTATGTATTTCGAACAAGAAACGTTAAGCTGTGTAACTAATAGAGGATTTTATATTGTCAAGCGACCAGTCTTCCGATCAAACGAAGTTCAGTGCTTTCTGTCGTATTGTTATTTTTCCTCGTAAGGCTGAAAACAGCCAGACTGCCTTAGCTGTAAAAGGCACAAGTGTCTAGTGGTTTCCATGCTCACATATATTTTATCTGGATAGGATAGGCGTTAATGTTGTCCTTGAATCTTGGTGGCGATACAGATTAATCCCAGTGTGTCTTAATGCTCAACCATTGTTACTCCCACATGACTGTCGGGCAAATGACCGGGTGCGGTTAACGCTCGCTAAAACCCTTTGACCCTTCGACCCTTTGACTGTTTCATCGGAATAAAATGGTGGCCTTTAAAAGCGCTTAAACGAAGTGCTAACATTACATTTGGAGGTGATTTGAGGGAGGGGGACAGAGAAAATTGGGGGGAACGCAATGTCGCAGATATATTGAAATGTTTTCATCGTTGTTAGTGAAGGCCAGAAACAAACTCATTTCAGAATGTTACTAGAATGTAAACCGACAGGTAGGGGGAGGGGGAACGACAGTAACAAATCAAGACCTATACAGAAAGAACAACGTCATTTAAAAATGCCATGAGAATTAAAATCACCAGTATTTAGACTGGCTAGAAACTTGATAGTAATAAACGAAGAATCACACTGACCAACACTATGAAAAGATGATATGGATAACAATAAGCAGCAATACTGCGTCATTATTGCTGTTACTAGTCATTCCCTATGTATTCTGTATGTTGGCACCACTGTATTTCCTAGCCTACATCAAATTTATTAACCTACATCAAATTTCCTAGCCTACAAGAATTTCGGTTTTTCAGCAAGGAATGTATTAGTTCAGGCCTGTGAGATGGAAAACCAAACTGGCTCGTGGGAAAATATTAAAACTTACTGTTCATTCAAATAATTTAGCCGAAATTTCCATAATAGGAAAAGGCTACCGTATTTAAATTTAGGGCTCTTGACTTATTTAGTGTCCTTGCGCATGATTCCAGCTTTAATCGCAGAAATTGATCTTTATTTTTCACCCTAGAAACAGTGGCGGATTTAAGGAAATAGCCTGGGGGGGGGGGGGGGGGGGGCAAAGCCCTACAAGGTCCTCTGCCTTCCCGAAATTCTGAAGACTTTTTATTTTTTTTGGCTACCTGAAAGTATTAGTAAACGTTCTTTGTTATTAGTTCTAATTTGCAATTTTGCACTACTGATGGCTGGGAAATAAAGGCTTTTTTTTCTTACCATGAAGGCCCATGTAGGCCCTTTTATGTCGAAGGCCCAGGGGAGCGCCGCCCTCCCCCCTGCCCCTTCGTTAAATCCACCCCTGCCTAGAAACACTATAGAGATGTAGGTCGGAAGTTAGTGTGATGTTCGTTTTGTTAAGGTTTTAGTCTCTGTGACCGTTTCTTTACCCAACTTTGACTTTCTGTATTGCTTTTTTGTTTGTTTGTTTTTTTCTGATGAGGAGCCAGTTTGAGGTTGGAAAATTAAAACCGTGTTTCTTGTATGAACTGAGCTAAGTCCGGTTCCACACATGGATTCTTTTACTTTAACTCTGAAGTCGGGCCTCAGTCGGAAATAACGGGAGGTGGCGGGACAAAACTACGCAGGGTGGGGGGGGGGGGGGCGGAGGAAGTAAGCAAAAATAGTGACATAGAAAATAATAGTAATAATGTCTTCATATATTAGGACGATATCGGGATCTATTCGTGAAAATTTCATCCTCCCCTCCCACAGGGCCGGATTAAGCCTCGTAGAGGCCTGGTGCTCTAAGATTTATTGTGCCCCCTCCCCTTCCCCAGTACAGCAAAAAGGGGTATAATACATAGAATTTACAAACTTTGGAGTTAGAGGTAATTTTTTTTTTTAATTTAAAGTAGTACCTTAATTCATTGTTCTCGTGTCGATGAGGCAACCACGAGGCTCTTCTTCGGCCTGTGCCTCGGTGCTTCAGCACCTAAAACACCCCCCTTAGTCTGGTCCTACCCTCCCACATACTTTATCGGTGGTGCTCCCCTAAACGGATGTTGTCCCGGAAGTCTTGTGACGCATTCATGACGATGCAGTACACTGACGGAAGATATGATGATACGGCGTTATCGGACGGAGAAGAAGTTGTTTACTGATACTTCTGATTGAACTAGGTCGCATTCCTAACCGGGGATTTCGACACGTTGTATACATTCTTTAGGAACAATACGGAATACAAGCAAACTGGTTGATGTAAACAGAAATTATGGAAATTGCATTCAAATAAAGCCGTGCTTGGTAAAATGGATAACTGAAAGGATTTACGCAATTACCGTAAGGAAATTATTTGTGTGTAGCTTTTCAGCTGTGAACTGTATTGTTTGCCTAAATTATGATGCGATTGCAAATAAACAATGCGTTGATGTCCTTTCCTTGCATACATCTTTTCTTCCTGACCAGGGACGGCTACAGGGTGTATTGGGGGTTGCGGCGGCGAGGGGGGGAATAACAAGGGGGATAATCTTTAAGGGACCCGGGAAGTGTGTTGTCTTCCTGCTCCGCTGATAGAGTGTATGGCGCTTCCCCCGACCATTAAAAAAAAAGTGGTCCCCAACACTTGGTTTGTACCACGCACGGGTAATTCTGACACCAGCCCTGAAATTAAACGAATACTATATCACTACACGGACCTTGATATTAAGTTAGAAATTTGAGGAAGGATATTAATGAAGGTTACATTTAGGCGTTGGATATTGTCAAGGAACCTTCTTGTCATTAAAGAATTGCATAAACAACTGAAGAATATAATATTATGCACTTAATAAAAAACCTATAGCCGAATGCTGGCCTTAACTTAATAGGTTGGCTTTTTCTGCGTGTGATTTTTTTCTATCCTTGTTTTGAAGGAGCCATTTGTCTTGTGTAGAGTGGGTTCCTTCATATAAAAAAACAAAACGTATAAAATTTAAAACACGCACACACACGAAAAATACAACGCAGGTTACAGGCATTTTATCAGCGCATAAAATTATCTTCAGTTGATATTACGTCGATTCGCTCGCTCATGCCATGTGGTGCTGTGCGATGCTGTCTTGGTGATAGACGACTTGTGCTGTCTTTCTCTTTTCTTCCTTGCCTGCTGTCGCGTTGGTTGATTATTATTCGCACATTGCGTTGTTGCTGGTATTCCATTGTTCGATGACTATAGACAATTCGTACACCGAAAAGTTCTGAATCAAACCAATCTTCACAGAATTAAACAGGAAGGAAAGCCAAATGGGCTCCATAACTGTTAAACACATGCAGATGCAAAATAATTCCCAGCTCAGGCAGTCTGACATTTAAGTCCAAAAGGCAACGTAAATAGGTTTACAACTGTATTTATTTTCTTTACACAATTATTAGAAAATAAAAACGAACCCGTTTTATGCTAAAGGCTGGGTTTCTGAACCAAAGTCGAAATAGAAAAAGAACACGAACAAGTTTCCCTGCAAGGTTTCATTATGCCACGATGTGGCTACTATGTTTAGCCCACGTAAAACCGTACTGCTTTATTCAACCATTAGAAATGTGAATAAAATTAAAACCATCGCAACTGCCCAAAAAAAGCAGCGGTTATTAAAAAAAGGGGAAGAAACGTTATCCAACGTTTGATTACGTGAGTTTTTAGTAGAATGGTTCAACTTTACAAAGCGAAGCAAAAGAGGAACAATAGTTGTATGGCTTTGTTTGCTCCTGTTATATTATCGAGTAAAGTACTTTTGGTATTGGTAAACTTTAAAGCTAGTTAGCTTGGAGCTGACGAGAAGTAGATTAACACATTGCCATATATGCGCACACACTCATACTCGCCTAATTTTGTTGCTTAAAATATTTCAGTTCTGTTCTTCAGTCAAGTCGTCCCCTTTCCGCGCATCACCTAAAGTAAAGAGCACATAGACGCCAATCGTTAGCTTACACACCGTGTTGCAAAGTAAGATTTTACGTGTACTAAACATTGCAGAAACAAAAACACTTATTCGTGATCCTTTCCTGGTTTGCCTTTGGTTTAGTTAAACCTTATCATAAACACCAAACGAGTTCTTTTTTGTTTTCTAATTAGTGATAGTATGGCATACCGTGTTCTTGAACGTTATCCCTTTTTAATGTTAACATACTCTTTGTTATTAGTGTAGATGACCATACTCTAATTAACTTGTTTCGCTAATTACATTCCGTGGGTAGTTGATTGCGTGCAACTTTCTTTCAGCGCCTTTTGCCTATTTCTTATTATAGGACCGAAATCCCAACAGACAACGCAAATTTTAGTTTCCACGTGGGAGGCTGAGTCAAACTAGTAAATAAACTAATTCATAATAACAATCAGGCCGGGTTTACGTAACGACAATTTTCTCGCTAACTAGTTTTTACTTGGGTAATACTACATATACTGGCTGCTTCTCGCCTTTACCGAAGAAGGCTGCTTCTCGCCTTTACTCGTCTTTCGAACGTAGCAACCATGGCAACAACGCAGACGCAGACCTTCTCCTCTGCCTCGCGACACGTGCAACATGACAGCGTCGATTTATGACAACTAGAAAACAATTTTTACTGCAGTACAAGATGGCGGAACGATTTCTGAATGCCGGCATTCGATGGTTTGTCTTCGATTCGATAACTCCGACACAGACGCCATGTTGGATTCTGTATTCTCGCTGCGAGCAGCTATTTATTCTACCGTCGTTTGATCAATGCTAGAAGCTGTTCTTTGAGCGAGAATAGAAAATTTTGGAAATAGCGTGAAATGACAACAATGTTGTATAGTAACATTTAAAATGACTGTTGCACTTTGTTCTTTGTCCGTGTTGTGGTTTATGGTTCAGTTAATTTGTTATCTATTACCGCTTTCATTTAGTAGAAACGGGAAACTAATCGTTAATAAATTACGGTTGACTAGCAAATAGCTCTCGGCGAGCGAGAAGGCCTCGTTGCATAAACGCGCCCTTATACTTCCTCTTCAGGCTTTTTCAGAAAAAGCGAGAATTCGTTGCACGGCAGCAATGTTTGCATTTTTTTTCTCGTTGCATTAAAATTGTGTTAACGCTTTTGAGTCACGAATTAATTCTGGAGATTTTTTCTTAAAAGTCTCATTTGTTAGGTAATTCAGTCGCTGAATTTGAACCGACGTTCACTAGGTTTGGGGACGAGGACGATAACCACTGGCTTGTTGCTGCTTGATTTGCTCCGGGGTCCCCGGCCCCCTCACAAAGCTTGTGGTGTGCCTAAGAACTTACATTATCTCTCGTCTAGTACCTGTCCTTTTTAGTCTTCTGTACATTGAAAGCTGAGAAGACTAAGCAACGACTTTATCCGTCCATCCGTCCGTTCGTCTGTCCGTCACCTCGTTCAAGTCCGGAACGGCGCCAGATAGAACAAACTGTTTACACCATTTAATTCAGCGTTCAAAAACAGTAAAAAGGAATTGAAAAAAAAACGGAAGTCGCTTACACGTAGCCGGAAGTGGCCTACAAGAGAGCTCATTATCTACGAAACGGTACCAGTTAGAGACAAACGGTTTTCACCATCAGATTCAGCGTCCAAGTATTAGTTAAAATGGAATAAAACAAAAAATCGGAAGTATGAAGTGGAAGTAGCGCATCCATGGCAGAGAGTGGTCGACAAGTGAGCTCATTATCTCTGGAACGGTACCATTTAGGGACAACTTATTTTCACCATTCGATTCAGCGTCCAAAAATTAGTTTCAAGGGATAAAAACCCCTGAAGTATGAAGCGGAAGTGGCCGACAAGTAAGCCCATTCTCAATGAAACAGTGCCAGTTAGAGACAAACAGTTTTCACCGTTCGTTTCACCGTCCAGAATTAGTTACAATGAATAAAAAAACAACCAGCAGTATAAAGTGGAAGTGACCCGAAAGTGCCGAAACCAGCAGGAGTATTCTGAAAACCGCTTGCAAGTAGGTAATCGCTGTCCCCGCTTGTTTTTGAACGCCGTGACTGTAAGGGTTAATATCCAGTCTACACCTTGTGGCTGGCATTGACCGATACATATTGTTGCGAAATGACCTTATTTTAAACAATGTAAAATAGTAAAACCTGGTTGTTGAAAGCCCAGCAACTACTTCGAATCATTTTTAAGAGAGTACAGCCGTATGGGCCCCCGCGCACTGGGCAACCAGGTCGTGCGGCCGGTAGTCGTGCGCCCAAAAAACACGGTGACGTGCCGAGAGGCCACGTCCGTTTTTCATTGATAATAATCGATCACGTGGAAAAATGAACACGGAGCAAGTATGATCACCCTGTGGTCGCCTGCACGCCGCCCGAGATTCCAGTGTCCGCTGGCCGCGGCGGCCAAGTGCGGGGTGCTACATATACCGTAATCATTCTATTTGGCCGTAGCGACCTGGCTGCGCGGCTTGGTTACCGAGTGCGCGGAACCCTACGTACACTAGGGCGTCATTAGTTAGGGCCCGCGAGCACTAAGCGACCAAGCCGCTCGACCAGGTCGCTGCGGCCAACGAGAATGCTTTCGGTTTATGTAGCAACGCGCACTTGGCCGCCGCGACCAGTCAGTCGCAGCGACCACTGGGATCCCGGGCGGCGTGCCGGCGTAAATTTTTCATCACGTCATCCAGAATTTGAAAAACGGACGTCGGCGCGCGGCATGTGGCCGTGTTTTTTGGCAGCGACGACTACTGGCCGTACAACCTGGCCGCCCAGTGCGTGGGGGCTCTAATACTGTCGAAAAAATGAAGCGAAGGTATTGTAAACAACCCGTTTTGCATTGGAGACAACGTTGTTGCTCATCTTTTCTGTTGCGTCATCGCATTTCGTTTCTTTGTTCATTTGCTTTCGTAGTGCGTCGCTGGATGGCGTTGACGGCAGTTGGGACAAGCGGTTTTCCGACTTTGGTTTCCCAGCAGAAGGAACCGCAAATTTGAAAAATTGTTGTTTGAAAGCATGAAATTTGGAGTACAGATGAAATTAATGATGGCAGAAATTTGAACCGCATTACATCCTTCTTCATATCAGATTTTTGCTCTTCGGAAACTACTGGTGAGCAAATAGGTGAGCAGCCCACACTACCTGTCATTTTGTCACCTTGATTATTCATCAACAACATGTCCGATTTTAAATTGTCTTTGCTAAAACCACGTCTGTGTGAATGCTATCAATGTAATAATTCTGGTTTAAATTGATGCAGTGGTTATTTCGCGTTGCGGACATACAATGGTTGCATTGGATTGGAATCATAACAAGCGGCTACAGCGACTAACTAGTCGCATCCGGTCTTCTGTACAGTTCTGCCACTACCAATAGTGAGGCACACTTCTCTATCACGCATTGCAATAGCTATCTCTATTATATAATCTAACGACAGTAACCATCAGAATTGCCCGTTACAAATGTGTTAGATTTTAAGCTTATTTTACGTTTTAGGCATAATTGTTAGCGATTAGGCCTGATTTACAACTTTAATTTCGTAAGTAGCAACTAACGGAGATTTTCGTAATGCGCAACGTAGCCTATATAGATCAGTGGTAGTAGGGGAGAGGGACAGGAGAAACTCTGCAGCAGCGACTCGTAGCAACTATTGACGTTACCATGGTAACGTGATTTTAGACCTAATTTTCATTTTTTAGGCCTAATTTTTTTAACGGCAGTTTTAGTTTCGTAAGTAGCAGATAGGCCTAATAATCGAGAATTTAGTTCGATCGTAAGCCTATTCCAGGGAGCTTGGATTACATGTAGCTTTGATAGGGTGGACCCACTTAGTATTACGCTGTACCGCGAGAAACCGTACGAGATTTGGGGAGCTGCTTTGTATACTACAAACGCGTCTGACGTTTCTGCTCCCATTTTTCGCGCCATTTTACCGATTCTTGCATCTCATTGGCTTTTGATTTTTCCGATGAATCGGCACAAAATTGGACAACAAACGAACAAGTACGCATCACCAAACGTAAGCCGGACCGCTCCAATTGCTTAAATTGTTTTAAAGTGCAATAACCTACCAGCACAATCGACAATGCGACTGAAAATCGCAACGTTTGTTATCAGAAGGAGAGCACCGTCACAAGCGACCATCGTGAACGCATGCCATTGTTTTGGTTTCAACGCAACTACGTCAGTTACTCTCGTCTCGGGTGATCTGGTAAGAATTTTTCGTTTTATTTTAATAATGTGTGATTTAACGTTCAGCAAAGATTGAGAGATCAGATATTTCATAATTATTCATTAATTTCGTTGAAAACTACTGGCTAGTTAAAACAAACCTTTTTGTTGGGTTCGAAAACCAAGCGTCGTCTGCTTCGAGGATTGGTTTGGGAGCAAAAACGTCACTAACTGAATCTCGCTCGTCTATACCTTACCACGAGAAATAACTGTGCTTAGCTCAGACGCGTTCACCGAGTGGGGCCACCCTATCAAAGCTACGTATAATCCAAGCTCCCTGAGCCTATTCATTCATGCAACAATGCGACAAGACTCATTTAAACGAAGCTAAAATGTTTTTGTTTTTACGGCTGCGTTAACACAAATCTTTAGGATTTCAATTCGACGATGAAATGTTATTATTTAATTTAGTTACGTCGAAGAAGTCTATTAGCTATAAGGAGGCAACGATGTTTTAATTTGCCATGTTATTTAACTAACTTTTGTTACTGAATCGAACGTTGTAAACAGTGGTCGTCAATTTCTGGTACCGTTGCGAAGTTGAAAAAAGCGACGGACGGACGGACAAAGTCGTTGCAATAATCTTCTCAGCCGGTACGACTGTTCAGAAGACTAAAAGGATCACCGATCGGCCTTTGGCCTATAGCTTTCGGTCCAAAAATGCGCTAAAGAAAACTGTATAAAGCAAATGGTTTGGACTGTATGAAGCGTTGTATTAGAATTTCTGAAACCAACGATAAGAAGCTAAACACTGCTTTCGCTATTCCAGCGAAAGCAGTGAAGTCCTGAATTCTAATCTGATTTGACGGATTTTTATAAATTTTGGCATGGCTGTTAACCAATCCCTATACGGCCTAAACACGGTATTCTCACATGTTCCCACCGGACTTTTTTCCCCGTACCCTTCCCCCCTCCTCGAAAACGATAGCAGATAAATCCCCCCTTTAACTCGGACATTATCTTCTCGGGCACTTTCCCCCTGGACTTTTTTTCCCCAGACACTTTCCACAATGTCTGCTTTCATTCAACATTTTGTCTATTTTTATTAAATGTGCTTACCGGTACTTTAAAAATACTGCCTTAACCATTTTACCCGAAGGCGGAGGCGGGAGGGGAGGGGGTAAGGGGTGAAATTGCGTTTGGTGGTGGTATTGTTACAGATTACGCTAGGTTAGGTTAGATTAATTGCCTTGGTTCGTCTTTCAAGGGCAGGATACGAGTTGTGTAGTAAATTAATCTATATATATATAATAGGTTTGGGTGGCACTGAGCAAATTCATCATTATGTGTCTGTGTGTGTTACTGAAGTTCAAGCGAGAAAGGGGAAAGGGGGGGGTAACCAGGGAGGTGGCTCAATCTGACCATGCAGTGGGAGAATGGGGGGGGGAGCTAAAGAGGGGGGGGTGTCGGCGCCATTCCGACCGGTAATTAGGTATTCGGGAAGCGGCTAGACCGGCGTACGTTACACCGGGGGACAGCTATTTTGGTTTAAAATGTGTTCTGTGATGTTGGTTAGGCGAGATGGTAGGCTAGGCAATGCTGCGTGTATGGAATTACATCGTGCTATCATGAGTTTCATTTTCTGTATTTCCGGCAGTGAGTTAACGGCAGTTCTGATTCGTGAATACTTTAGGATAAATCGAGCGCATATGCACCTCTGGCAGTGACAGTGTGCAATCAGAACTGTGGGGGCATATGTGCTTGATTTCTTCGGCCTGTGTGGGCATCGTGTTATGCACTCGTTCATTCACGCGCATAGCACGTAACCTTCCTGTTCGCCTCTCTTATTTTTGCACTAAAACTGTCGTCATATACTAATGCCATTTAGGCGCTTTGATGTACTTAACAAAAGTTAAAGTTATTAGCAATCATAAGCCGGCACTTAGCTAGTATTTGCGTTTGAAATAAATTACCTTGTAAGTGCAAGTAGTTTTATAGGCACAGTTAATCTCTTATTTAAATTATCTTTTCTTCGTGGGTAGAAAATGTCGGGGGGGGGGGGGGGACGCCGGGGAGAAAATGTCCGACCTAAAGGGGAATATGTCTTCTGTGTTGTTTTTTAGGGGGGAAAAATTCCCGGGGGGGTGGGTGGAATCCGAGGGTAAACTGTCCGCAAATCCTATACACACACCAAATTTGGTTTTAAAATATTAAGTAAGCATTGGTGAAGATACAAGGCATCCAGTTTTTTTTTTATTTAACTTGGGAGAATGCCAAACCTCACCATACCTGCTGCCACAGTTACTAATCATGACGGTAGATAACCGTATTTTCACATCTTCGGCTAATCGTTTAACCCTTTGTAACGCAAACCGTTATAAATTTTTATTTATCGTTAGATATTCCATTTATGATGTAATATTATATTACACCCTGTGGCCTGCGTGATGGCATTAAATTTGCTAAATAATGTTATCTGGTTACACGTGGGAAATAATTATTTTGTAATCACTTTCGTTTTCAATACGCAATGAATAAAATCGCTATTATTGATCTATGAATAGAAACAATTTGCAGTTAAGCCTCTTGTTCTTCAGAACGTACTTTTTAAGGGTATACCAAAAAACAGATAAATTCAAACGAAAAATTGGAGCTTGGTTAGGATTCACTATAGGAACCCGGCTACAAAGAGCAAGATACAGTTGAGTCTTCAACTTCTTCGACTCTGATCCAAGAAGACGGAAGATCGAGTCCGGCAATTGAGACAGGACTTGAGAACAAAAACTTCTCTGCGGACGTAGCTGGGTGGTGGCCAGGCTTTAAATAAAATAAAAGAAAGTACTGGTTTACACCCATCACTCAATCTCGATCAAAAACGAACGGTAAACGTGGGTAAATATGCTGCAGCATAATGTTCTGAGGGGTGTGCAGCTGCTTTTGGGTCACGTAACGGGCGATTGCTTGTAGGGTTTAAAGAAGCGCGACTCGTTTAACAGCGACCGACGAAGACGGAGCCTAGATGATATTTCACCGTAATATCATCACCGTCTACATTAATAAAAACTATAGTTGCAGTGCTGTAAAGGGACCACCCGACCCAGACGGCCACCCGACCAATGCGGACACCCGTCTAATAATAACAGTATTACAGTATGCTTTCGGTGGACAAATTCGTATAAAAGTAGATGGAGTCCGGTTCAGCCAAGGCGCTGATTGAGTGGGTGAGCGAAGCGAACGAAAGTCAGCGTTTGTTAAGCCAGTGTGTGCAAAAATACATAGACGGGATATACGCCTTCTGCAACAAACACATGAGAGAGCAAGCCGTCCCATTGTTGCAAATGGTGAATCAAAACACCAGCCGTGCACCAACCTTAACCGCTTCCTAAATGTTCCATCGTTGTGGAAAATTAAAATAAAAGGATTAGTTAAACTCGGTTAAATATAAAAAAAAAAAAAAAATTACAAAGGCTAAAGGTACCGAATTTGCTGTACAAAGGCGTATTTATTTATTTCCGCTGGAAATATTCATATGAAAGACCATGGAGTCCGGTTCAGGGAAGATGCTCATCGAGTGAGTGAAGCGAACGAAAGTCATCGTTTGTTAGCCAGTGTGTGCAAAAATTCATAGACGGGATATACGCCTTCCACAACAATGTTGCAAATGGTGCATCAAACACCACCCGTGCTTCAGCTAGTATGTTATATACTTAGGTTGGGGTGAGATGCACGCAGCACACTGAAGTGGGGATGCACACAGCAAACTCAGCATTAAACAATGAAGGAACAGCCAATGAAAGAGGCTCAAATTAACAAATCAATGAGGAGGCTTTAGCTAGAGGGCGAGTAGGTTCATTCTTGGCGCGGTTGCAAAGAAAAAGGGCGCGCGGCCTACAATGTGAACGGATGTGCCCTGTAAAAATCAGTAACAAACGAAATATTGCTTCATTAATGCTGGCAATTACAGCCGAGTTGAATAATTGTCTAGTTGGTTGAGTCACAATCACTGCATGCACGATCGTTGTTGGTATTGTTGGTATGAAAACGGACACGGAGAAATAGGCAATACAGCCACACTGAGAATAAGAGTGGCGCTCTCCATTGATAATGTTATTACTTCCCTAAGAAACCAAACACCAGGGGTTCAGAGGGAGTTGCAGGGATGGGGAGGGGGGTATCCAGCCTACACAATTAACGGAACGCAGGGATTGGGAGGCAAGGGTGCAGGGGGAAAGGGGATACGAGGGGGGGGGGGCGGAGGAGTAGGGATCTGACCACACAATGGGGAACGTGTGTGGACCAGGGGGTTCAGGTCAGGGGACGATCGGCGGTCGTTTTCGTTTTGTGTAGCCCACAGGATTTCGCTCACGCATGCGGGAACCAGCTAAACCCCCGTATGTTACGCTTTTGATACAGCTAGCCGGTATTAATTTGTTTACAGTCTTCACAAGGATTCCGATTTGAGGAGCATGAAGAATGTATATAATAATTAGGTGAGGGAGGGGGCGCTGCTGGTGGATTGCTAATAATCCGTTTTGTAAAGTTGCACGTCTGCTTTACCGGAACCACCAGAGTTCGTTACGTCGTGAAAGCAGCGTTAGTAATGAGAAGTTTAACTTTTATTCTCGAAAAGAAGCGTATTTAGCCTTCTTGGCCTACAAGTACGTCAATTTCCTACAATCCGACGTCCCCGATTACCGTACTCGCTTCCACGATCTTCTTTTTTTTTTTTTTTTTTTTTTTTAGTTTTCTTGGGGAATACCTAAAAATTTTCGTGTTCTACCTTGTAGCACCTGTTACATCAGGTTTGCATCGCCACGGTTTGAGAAACTTACATAAATTCGCGTGAATGTTCCATGCCCACAAAAAAAAAATAAAAAATAAAAAAAATTCTCCATTGATGTTTTTTTTTCTACACCGACATGCCTTTTTTTTTTTTCCCGGAATAGATTAGGCCTATCAGATTGATCAAAAGATTAATGCTTATGATTAGATTTTCTTACCAAAAATGTTGCCATCGGATTGGAAATACGAATTTCGTGAATTTCAGTTGCGTTTGCTTCTTTCTTATCACAGTTCCAATGTACTGTTTGTCCTTGACAAAAATAATAAACAATAACATGCATACAATACATACAGATTACCAATCCATATCACGTCCATTGTCGACCTTCAGCATATATAACTGACGAAAGAGAATGTTGATATGTTGAGAAATCACCATAAAATCAACTTCAAAAAGCGTGCCAAATCATATTGCTAACTTAAAATCTGTTGTTTTTATTTTTTTATATTAAGGTTGTCCTACTTCCGGGAATTAGTTGTAACCTCTCGGAAATTTTGATGTAAAATTAGACCCTGAAGTCATATTTTTTTTAAAACCCTCAGCGGCTGAAATGAATACACGGCTAATTTTCAGCTAGCCGGGAATAAATTAAACTATTTTTAGTCTGCCATAGTTTTTGCTAAATTACAGCTCATTTGCGACCTTTTGAGCCTACTTTTTTTATGTATATCAATTTTCATATTAATGAATAATATTATAAACGTTTTGCGGTCAATTTGACAAGGAGCGTTTTCGTCCAATAAAAAAAATCGACATATCGAGATTTAACATTTGGCGGTTCTAGGCAAGCCATAGCGCCGGAAGGGAGTGCTAGGCAAGCCATAGCG
>JAHWFP010035643.1:21033-65817 GCA_023313725.1 Lithobius niger
CTAGGCAAGCCATAGCGCCGGAAGGGAGTGCTAGGCAAGCCATAGCGCCGGAAGGGAGTGCTAGGCAAGCCATAGCGCCGGAAGGGAGTGCTAGGCAAGCCATAGCGCCGGAAGGGAGTGCTAGACAACCCATAGCGCCGGAAGGCGTGAACGACAATTCGTTAGGTAATTCCAACCAGAAATAACCAGAATACTTCACATGCCACAATCGACACGAGCAAGAGGCACCACAGATCCCTTTTCTTCCCGAAAGTTACCGGGGTTGCTCAGGTCAGGTTCGAACCCGTGACCTCAGGTACATTATACAGCCGCGAGATTCATCACTGTAGTTCCAACACCTGGAAATAATTTTAGTGTTCCTAATAACAAAAAAGGCAACCTATGGCTAAAATGACATTGTATCCGGTTCTTCTATTGATTTTATCTTTGAGCTGAGCTAAATTATTTTAGGCAGTTAGGCCAGGCTGTATTCTGACAGTAGATGTGCATTGATGTTACACATGACGGAGGACCAGACATCTTTCCACACTATAGTCCGTTCCACATTATGTTTGTAGGAAAGTGACTGTATACCGCCACGTTTACTTGCACTACGAGTGCAAAATCATGTGGATATCATATATGCAGACTCTACCGTAACTGTTAGAGTCTACGAGTGGGATATTTACGTGTTTTTTTGCACGCAGAAAACGTGGCGGCATACAGTCAGCTTCCCGCAAACATAATGTGGAATGAACTATAATTACGGAGGTTTTCGTGAGTCAGGAAATGCACAGAATGAGAGTGATAAAGTGTTTCCAGTACACAAGTATATCAAGGACCGCGATAGCGGTCCTTATGTAAGCCTCAGTATGAACTTCCATGTTAAACGTCAAACTTTGAACTACTATAGTCTCGCCCAGAATTGACATAGACCAACGAAATTCGGTATTTGGGGTCGTGTCGTAACTATTTCACCACATAACAAATTTTAATGACAACAATCAAATCGTTCGGCGTCCACAGCATGGCCATTTCTTGTTGTTGTTGTTGTTCTTGTTGTTGTTATTGTTGCTGTTGTTGGGACTCTTTGCCCTCACCTGGAGATCGAACCACAGATCTGATTTTCAAGTTCTATAGCTTAAAACGTAGGTATGGACAAGGCCTAGGGCCTTTCGCAGGCTATTTTAACGTAACTACAACATTCTTGACACGGAAAGCCAAATGGGCTAACGCTTTTGCTTCCACCTAGAGATCGAACCAATGAACCTATTTTCAATTTGTGTAGCTTAAAATGTAAGTATTAACACCAATCAGGGCCTTTTGAACCCGATTTTGATGTGACTGCAGTATTCTCGTCGGCAGAGCAATTATTATTGCAGAGCACTGGGCAGAAATCATTAATGTTGCTGTTGGGACTCTTTGTCCTCGCCTGGAGATCGAACCATAGAACCGATTTTCAAGTTCTATAGGTTAAAACGTAGGTATGGACAAGGCCTAGGGCCTTTCGTATGCTATTTTAATGTAACTACATTATTCTTGACACGGAAAGTCAAACGGGTTAGAACTTTTGTTCTCACCTAGAGATCGAACCAATGAACCAATTTTCAATTTGTACAGCTCAAAATGTAGGTATTAACACCGATCAGGGCCTTTTGAACACTATTTTCATGTTACTGCAGTATTCGCATCGGCAGAGCAATTATTATTGTAGAGCACTGGGCAGAAATCGTTAAATGGAGTAACAAATTTTTGCAGAAATTTTGCAGAAAACATAAATTTGGTACACAAGTCTTTCTTAACAGTAAAAATCGAACCAGCCATGGACCCCAATGAAATACCCAAAGTGCCATCAGTGCCCCACCCCCCTCCCGCCCCAGAACGTCCTCGTGATGCCTCCCAGGGTTTGGGCAACAAATTCTTATAGATCAAGCTAAAAACATGAAATTGGGTGCAAAAGTTACTCTTAGCAGTATAAAACGAATCAGCCATGGAAAAGACTCTCTTATAACAGTTATTTTAAGGTGATTACAGTGTTCTTTTTTGTGTTATTCTTGCTAAAACAAGAAAAAAAAAAAGGGATATTAGTACTAAAAAACGCTTAAGCCTATAAAATACGGATGTAAGCCTTAAAAAACTTAAAGCCGTAAAGGAACAGATATTAGAAAAAGACATGTAAGCCATCAGCGTCGCACTAACACGTGTAAAAGAAGCTCCAGCTTGTTTTTTTGGGTCGCTGGAGATTCTTTTACACGTATTAGTGCGACGCTGATGGCTTCCATGTCTTTTTCCAATATCTGTTCCTTTAGGGCTTTAAGTTTTTTAAGGCTTACATCCGTATTTTATACGCTTAAGCGTTTTTTAAATATTAATGTGTAAACTGTGCTGGTACACAGTGATGTGTACTATCAGTGATACAGTGCCATAATAATGTACTGCTGTAAATTTTAAGGCGTCTGTGCGCCATGTTTAAGAAAAAAACCTGGGTAAAAGTGATAGCTTCGAGGACGAAGTAAGATGAAAAGGAAAAAGTGGAGGAGACCTCAAACATGTTCCGATGGTTTGTGATGGATGCAGGTGGTGTTGTTATGCAGGATGATGGGAGATAAATGAACGTATGGGGAAGATATTGAGCTGGTTGGTTAGAAAGAATAGAATTCACGCCATGGAAGGGAAAAGGGAACTAAAAATTCTGTCGACGTGGTGGAAGAAGCAAAAGGAAAAAATACTTAGGAGATGCTCGTTGTTCTCTTCTCCCATGGAGTGGGAACCGCCCCTTTACAGGGGGGAAGCAAAATGTACATAAGCTTAAGTCTCATAATGTAAAATAACCAATAAATACAGATGAATATAAACAGTAAAAAACTCCGTTTCGGTTCTAAGTCTGAACTATTACTAAGCTAAAAAGAAATATTATGTGTTAAAACAAGATGGTTGTTCACGGTATGATGCAACAACCATCTTCACTCGAACTATGCCAAATAGATTCAGATTTAGTGTGGCAATTATTGGTTCGTACGACTTCTCCTCAACATCAACGCCACAGCTAAAGGACAAGTAGGCAACGTAACGTGGGTAAAGCTACAGGTTGGGGTAATTCCAAATTTAAAACCTAGCTGATGGAATAAGACGCAAAGTCGTGGTCAGTTATCATGATGTTGTAATTATAAGTTTGAGCGGTGATAAGCTCTTGCTCGCCTGATTTATTCGGGCGACTTTAGCCTTGTGTTAGGGCCTTAAATGGAATGCCATAAAAGTTAGACTGACACAGGGTGAGTAAAAATGATCCCGGATTTTGGGCTATTATTTGGTTGGAAAAGTTATTCTTGCTATTTCGGGGTTGCAGTGAAACACTGACAACAGGATTAAGCTGGGTTGAATATAAGTTGGGGGAATTGGGACAAAATGGGAAACATTTCTAATTAAAATTTCCGAAATTACTTTTGGATGTGGGCTGTTGGGAGGTTCGTGGCGGTGAATTCTAGAATAACACCTAATTGTTGGGAGCACCAGGCAGAAGACCAATCGAGCCCGAGCCATTACAATTTATGTCAAACATTAAGTACAGGCAATTCATACGCTATACAATGCTACAACAATTGATCACGTAGCGTCATCTCAACTAACAATGAATATTAATTTCGAAGTGACAATGGGTCGTTAGAATATGACGTCATGGGGACGTTGGGCTTAGTAGATTTCACACAAATGACGTCATCAAAGCAACTTCGCTGGGATGGCATAATTTCAACGTTTGAGATCCGGAATTAAACTCGCAACATTAGGGCCGAAACGTAGTGTTTCACTGTATCCGGGGCTTGTAAATGCATACGCGGCCGTACGACGAGGGAATGGAGGGAATGTCCGTGCGCTAACTATCCTTTCGTATTCCGTCCCTTGCGACAAGGCCATCTAGGATAGAAGTTGTGCGTTTTTGTTTCTCGGCTCCAGGTCAGTTGATTCAACATCGCCAGAATCTTAACTTACTAAACCATTGCGAACATGATTAACGATATGATCTGGCTACCATTAGTGATGGCACGGTAACCCTCAAAATTTTCTGTTGGCAGCTTAAAATTCTGTTTGTTGGAAAGGACATTAATTCGACATTTCCCCCCCCCCCCTTTTTTTTTTATTGTTTGTGCTCAATTTTTCCTCCAACTATGACTTTTTCTTTTTTTTTTCGTTAATCATTTACGTTTTCCTCTCTCTTTCGTCTACAGTAACGTATGGCGTTTTAGGGCTACCGCGCACACAGCGACCAAGCCGCGCGGCCAGGTCGCTGCGGCCAACGAGAATGCTTTTGTGGTGTATGTAGCAACGCGCACTTGGCCGCAGCTGCCAGCCTGTCGCCGCGACCACTGGAATCTCGGGCGGCGTGTAGGCGGCCACAGAACGACCATACTTGCTCCAGATTCCTACGTGATCGAGAATTATTAATGAAAAACGGACGTGGCCGCGCGGCCAGTCGCCGTGGTTTTTGACCGCGCGACTTGGCCGCTCAGTGCGCGGGCGGCCTTATATGCGCGGTACAAAGCATTATGAAGATGCTTCTCATCCGGCGCTGGTGTCTATCTGTCTCTCTGTCCGCACGTTTTTTGAAGTGAAACCCTAAAAAAAAAACGTAGGCTAAATTAAAAATTGCTTGAACGTTCAAATGATTCATATGGTTAGAAAATGTCTGTCAGCAGCATAAGATATTGCAGCAATAATTCCGACCGTAGCAAGACTACGAAGAATGAACGAGCGAAGCAAACGACTCCGTTAGAAAACCGATTGTCTGAGTCATTTCAACTTTTCTACATGCTTCCTCTTTGTGGATATAAGTTCGTAACCTACGAAATAATTGTTGTAAAATGGAAGTGGAAGATGTGGAAGTGACGTCACAATGGGCTGGCAACAATAAGGTAGACAACAATCAAACGCAGGCGCATTATTTCACAGAACAACAACCGATTTATTTTTAAAAATGAAAGATAGCATCGAGTCAGTGCCTCAATGGTATAGTGTAAGTCTCCCCATCGACACGTCGTCAGGTGAATGCCGTCTTAGAGTTTGAAAATAGTACTTAGCTTGCATGAGGTAGTTATCTCTCACTATAGTTTGTTCCACATTATGTTTGCAGGAAACTGACTGTATGACGCCACGTTTCCTTCCGCTACGAGTGCAAAATCATGCGGATATCACACTTGTAGACTACGCAGTTACTGTTAAGAGTCTACGAGCGAGATATTTACGTGTTTTTTGCACTCTTAGTGGAAGGAAACGTGGCATCATACAGTCAGTTTCCTGCAAATATAATGTGGAACAAGCCATAGGGAGGTACATTTTGTACTTTACTTTCCCTTCCGTATTTCTTAAGCCATCCTACCAAATTGTCTTCATATAAAATTCATAACTGAACAGAAAAGTTAGTTTTTTATCTCTCATTTTTTGCTAAAGCTACATAACAGAAAATAATTAATTTTTTACTTCTCAAATTTGCCCAAAAAATGAGAAACATGACTGTCTGAACACTGCAGTCAAAGGAAATATTAAACAAGCCACATAAATAAAAACGAACAAAGACGAAGCTGCAGATAAGGAGACAAGTAAATATACTCCCTTCACGGCATCCCGCAACGAAACCAATGCAAGAACGGGGCCTAATTGAATGAAAGCATAATAAACCTGAGGCGTACAAAGCAGGGCGTCAAGTAAAACGTCTTAAAATATGTAAAACCAGAAAACCGAAGTAAAGTGTGGCACTAAAACAAATTATAAACGAGGTGTAGTTCTTGATGTTCGGCTCTGGCGTCGCTTACGTTGCAGCTTATGCACCACAACTTAGATGAAAAAATCAAGATACACGCTAGTGTGTCGCCCGCCAAAATAAAACGATAACATCCAGATTGCCACGCCATGCTCATATATTTATTTGATCTGGATGTTGTCATTTTATCTTGACGAGCGACACACTAGCGTGTGTCTTTATATAAGAGTATGGCGACCACTAGACACGTTGTGTCTTTACAGCGCAGGCAGTTTGGCTGTTTTCAGCCACCTGAGGATAAATAACAATGCGGCAGAAATGGCTGAAACTTGTTTGATCGGGAGACTTTGGTCGCCTGATAAGATAAAAGTCACTGTTAGTGACACAGCTTAACGTTTTCTTGTTGACAAAAAGGCCTGAATAACATTGATATTTGCCTAATTACTTACTAACTAATGGTAACGCTTTTTTTGTATCATGAAAATAAATTCTTCCATGAGGTGAATGAAGCTGGTTATTAGCTCATTTTACAAGTATGGCTCTGTAGATGGGCCCATTTCATATGGACCTTTCTGATAGGTCAAGAGGTTCAGGGGTTAGGGAGAGAAATTAAATTTTAGGGAGCTCCAAACGACCAAATTGATTGTTTTACATTGTTTTAAACATTGTTTTTATGCAACAATGCCAAACTAATACATTAAATAAATCCGTGCGTTTGCAGTTCTAATAAAAAATGTTAATCATATGAAAAAAGGTGATTGACCCCCTCAAAATCTAACGAAACCAAAAAAAAAAAAATGAACCAGAAAACTACAGTGGTGTTTCCATCTCATAATTACTAAGAAAAAATGGATTTCAGCAATTTGGACCAAAAATATCTGATATCTACCCCATAACAAAACTTGTTAAGGATTCCCGCCAAGCTTTTTGGTCGTGAGAAGTCGTGGTATCAAACGCCAAGCTCTTTCACCAAACTAATCCCACCGACTAAGACTTCAAACGTTAAATGAAATAATTGAAAATTGCGCAGTAAGTAATTTTCATATATTTCATTTAACCTTCGAGCTATTACTCGGTGGGATTAGCTTGGCGAAAGAGCTTGGCGTTTGATACCACGACTTCATACGGCCGAAAAGCTTGGCGGGAATCCTTAACAAGTTTTGTTTTGGGGTAGACAATAATCTACACAACACGGATCAGGTTGTGAAATTAGTAGCAAGAATTACTAACGTGAAAAGAAGAAAATGGGTCTGATTGATACTTGGCGGAGATAAGAAATATCGGCATTTTTGACAGTATTGTTGTCTAGCGATATATCATGACCCGTATTTTCACACCGTCATTGCTGTTGAATTCTTAGTAAATGTAGCGAATGAGATAAATAACGACATAAACAAAGATAAAGAGTATAGAGTAAAGAGAAAGAGTATAGGCACAAGTTATCGTTTGTTAATGAAGTGAGCCTTACGAAAAATGTGCACTACTGTTCATTTGCTTGGTCATTTGACTGATCGTTTTTTGTTGGGAAATGCCTGTCAACAGCATAAGATTTTTCAGCAGTAAATATTTCAGCAAACGACGTGGAATGATCGAGCGAAGCGAGCGACTCTGCTAGGAAATCAATAAAATTGAGCAAGGTTCCCGGGGTTTTGACTCTAATTAATTAGACATCATAAAATCAGGCACCATTAAGCAGTCATTACCGGTTACTCAGGAAAATTATTAGAAATTAATGCACCATACTGAAAGACTTGACACATAAAATGACATCAAAGGAAGTGCTACACTTCCTTCAAGTAATGGTTGAAGAGCGATGACGGAAAAATTCAACCAATGCATCAACCGTAGGTTTTTACGGATTTTTTTTTTAACTAAGGCTTGTCTTTTTGCTTCAAATCAATTCCTTGGCACCTTAAGTGACCCGAAGTGGCCTTATGCCGCTGCCAAGTCCTCTACGACAATATGGAAGAGAGATCAAATCGTAAGGGTTAGGGATACATAGTGTTTTGAACCCGAAAACCTACGATCTTTCAACTGAGCCGAGATACTGCCTAAAATAAGCCAGAACAGATCCCACAGAAGATGATTGCTTTTCCCTCACAGTTTTTCGGCCTTGTTGACATTTTGGTAACATGTTACCACCATGTCCTGTCAATAGTATAGTTACTGTGAGGAACATTAGTCCGAAATAGTCACCATTAACTGAGCATTTAAGCATTTAATATGTTCGTTTGTGTTTTGCAAATAGCTGAGGAAAAAAAGGGGTAGGAATTTGAAGTTTGAAATGCTAGTGGACTTTGCCAATGAATTGCTATGCAGAAATCATAGGTTTGTTCATTCCCTACGAAAGTATTGCATCTGTTTACCAGGATTGAAAACATTCTTAGACAGCTAAAACGGGCGTTTTGGCAAAATAAACGAAAATGAGAGTTAAACGAAGAAACACAATGGCGCCAACGCTGTAAATAGCTAAGAATGAAAATAAAACAGCAATTAAAGGCAATAAAACTGCCATAGTGGTTAGCATAGTGGCGGCCGATGTGCTATCTCGACACTATCACAATCGTTGTCAACTTGGCATGTGAATTAAGTCAATACACAACAAACTGATGCAAAGGGTGCCTGAACTCCAGACATCCAGCTTTAGACAAACATGGGTTGGAGGACTGGAGTTCAGGCACTTCCTGGTATTGGTTTGTTGTATACTGATGTAAATTCATATGGCAAGTTGGTAACGACTGTGATAGTGTCGAGTTAACATAGTGGTCTACATTAGCAGCCCAATCTAAGGACCCGGGTTCAACTTCAGGGCTCACTAAGGCATGTGAATTTTTTTGCGTTATGATTGCTGCTCGCTTGTCTTCTTTGCCTTTCACAATGTACACTCCATTTCATGTCTTTAAAAATTAAAGTAGTTATTATATCAACAGGACGGTCCACAATTTTGTTAAGTGTATACATATGGTTGAACATTCAATTATAATACTGCTACCACAGGATGAGCCAAATTTTTGCTAATTATGCCGGGTAGACTCTTTATATTTCTAGTGTATGATTTTCGCTATTGGCTAATTTCCAATTTTCCTTAATACTAGAAGGATGATACACAAGGAATATAATGTTCTTCCCAATAAACTTGAGTGACACATGTATAAGGCTGAATATTGTACTGCCCCCTAGGCTAATATCATAGGAGGGTCCAAATGTCTGGCAAGTTTATAGGGTAGAATGTTTTATTCCTATGACGGCAAGTATGTAAGGCACAACATTCTATTTCTGCCTGTCTATTAAGAGATGGATCAAAACTTTAGCCTAATTGAACATGTTCCAGATGGTCACAATGTATGCACAATAAGTCTATAGTATTAATGACAAGGAGTGAAGAATCAGATTAACACTGTACGAGTGGCCTTGGATTATTTTAAACAATATTTAAACAATTACTAAACATTGCAGGAAATGAGTACTCGGTAAACTATCAATTAATTGAAGCAAAATATACATACATTGGTTTATAACAAAAGAAACATGAAGAATTAATACTCGATATTTTGCTCGCTAATTGCGTGAGCTTTTTCAAGAGGATGAGAAAGTAGTTCAAAGTATGTGATGAAAAACCTTTTCCTGTTTTTTTTTCAGTTAAAAATGAGACATTCAAGTGACCAATGGCAATAAAAACCATTTAATTTGTGGTTGTGTGGAGGTAAATTTTGCAGAAAATGTTCCTGGTCACATTGAAATACCACAAGTTCATACCAAAGTAATATGTTTAATAATAATTTTCGGCAGTTCGTTTGCTGTCTTGGTCACATTTAAAAGGAGAAAACACAGAAATAAAATCCCCATACAGCACTGCAACGCACAACAACATCCGCCATCTTGGAAATCAGGAAACAACACCCCTTGAGTAGATACCCATCCTATCAGATTGTGCTTCTCGGCTGAATGTTGGCATTACTATGTGAACAAATGCAGAATGTCACATACTTTGAACTGTTTTCTCGATCTCTAGAAAAAGCTCGCACAATTAGTGAGCAAAATATTGAGTGTTAATTCTTCATGTTCCTTCTGTTATAAACCTATGTATGCTACTGATTTTGGCTTCCTCTAATTGATAATTACTAAATAATTAGTACTGCTTCACAGTTATTGAAGTAACGTCGCAGTTGCATGCTGCCGTACTTGGCTCATTTCATTTGCCGTAAAGTTATTTACGGGATTTTATTAGCCTGCTTTTCTTTGCAGAATACCACTTTTTTTTAATGGAAATGTGTTCCGTCTTTTTTTGCAAATTAATGATCTCTTCCAAGGTTATTAGCTTGCTAACTGTATGACGGATGCAGGTTAGATCATTATGTAAACTTGCAAATTTTATGGAATTGCCCCTCCGTTACTTTATTGCGCATCTTAGAATTTTTATTTTTAACTATTTCCTTCTGTTCATTTAGTTAATGCCGAAACGTGTTCATTTGAAGAGGATTGCTGTGGTTGGTTGCCCTGCAGATCTGTAGACGGACAATGGATGAGAGAAGTGGCTGCAGAATGTCAAAATAATTTTTGTTCTGGGACTGGACTCGACTTGAAAGGAGGGCGAGGTGAGCATTTTTAAATTTAAAGTCAATGCTTCACAACTTTTTTAAAAAGATTGCTAAGTTTAGTGAGAAGCACACAGAGGTAAGGAAGCTAACTGATTTTTTTATAAGCTGGTGTATGGCTGAGGCTGACGATTTCACTTGAATGTAAGGCTTTGCCGATGCGTGCAAAACATGTTATATCTGGATTTTATGGAGTTTGCAACCTTGCACCACTAGGCAGTTAGTTAAACTAAATTCCTCTAGGAAAACAAACTTTAACACAAAACATCGCTGAAAATTAGTAACTTGCTGATGATGCAGGGAAAGGTAAACAGCCTGTAACCAGATGATTATTTTTTTCCAAAAGGGCAATCATCGACACCACCGATTCATTTTCCTTCCGTTAACAATTGTAGAAATACAACAGCTCTGACAATGGTCCTCCTTCTTCATAGGTGAATACCACCAGCCGTAAAAAAACAAAAAAAACATTTTCAGTCTTGTCTAAGCTTGTTGGTTAGCAAAACCGTGTTCAAAGTTGCTAAGCTAAACCAGCACAGTTTGCTCACATCAAATGCTTCAAAATCTAACATTGAATCGTACTAAAATTACTCGTTCGTTTCGATTAGCTCCAGTAAAAGGTTTTCATAGAAGAATCGTAGACTAGCTGGATACCATATTCCCTTTATATGTGGTACCCAGCATCAGTATTTGTTTGCAATTTAGTCTGACCCATGCGATGTATGGAGCCCGTTGGTAGATGTAGGCTTTTGTTGAGGCACCAACGAAAGTTAGTAAAGGCGTTGCAGCTGCCTTATTAATAATGTAATTACGCTACTACCAAAGCGAAGCAATCATTAAATATCAATTTCATTTACCACCTGAGCCACTCGATTAATGTTAAAGGACGGATATGTCACACCACAACGTTGTACGTCTTAGCTGGCTATTGTTTCGTTATATTTAACACCCTGCATCAAACAATAGTCAATACACTATCTGTTTTGGTATAATTAGGGCAGGACTAAAGATCGCGTGGGTCACGGTAATAATGAATCGTGTGATTGCCTAGTTCTTTTTACTTATATGTAGTATTGAATTATAAAAATCGACATCAGCCGCAATTCGAAGTAACATTATGTGCATCGTGTTTCAAAATGTATTAGAAGTTGGCGTATTTTGTAGCTAATATCATGAATGTATTTAAACAGGACGGAAAGCCAATGGTTCAAGACGGGTTAAATAATTACGGATGCGGATCTATTTACGTTGCATTTTGAACTTATATGTCAGACTACCTGAGCGGGGAATCGAACCCACGACCTTTGAAATCAATGGCGGAGGCCCTATCGCTGAGTCATAGGCCGTGTCGTTATGGCTCAGTGGTAGGACCTCCGCCTTTGATGTCAAAGGTCGCAGGTTCGATTCCCTGCTCAGGCAGTCTGCCGTATTAGTCCAAAAGGCAACGTCAGTAGGTTTGCATCTGTAATTACTTAAGAATTTATTTTGCAGCCAACATCATGATGATCAGATTGATAATTTATTTTAAAAAACGGCTTGAAATGACTCACAAAGTTTATAAAAAAAATTACTTATTTCATAAAGAGCATCGCAGTGCAATTTTTAACTGCATGGTGTAATCTGTAATAGAGTTTTCTACTCCTAGTTCCACTCTTGGTGTAGTATAATCACAGGAAATATTAATTATGGTATTAAGGGTATTGACAGAATAAAAGCACTAAAAGTAGTTAACGTTTTAAAAAGCCAGCAAGTGCACATGTCTACGACGTTTCGGGATTTATCATCCCGTTGTCAAGCAAAAAATATATTTTATAGCATAAGCTACAAGTCACAAGATACACTTAAATGGTTTCCCATTTTAAAGAAAAGCAAGGCTGCAGAGCAGTAAAAGGTAAAAATTAAAAAGTTAAATAAGATAAAAAGTGAAGCCCAGTCAGCGCAAAAGCTGAAGCTGGGACGACCTCTCCCTAACGAAGCAGGGAAGAAGTCGCATATTAAGGGTGGGCACCTTGGTTTATTGTTTTAACTTATGGTTTATAAAAGATTTATAGTGAGTTTTCTAACAAATTTGTACAAAAAAAGATAGACCATTGAAAAGAAGTTCACGACGTTGGTATAGCTGTTCAAAAATGTGTAAAACATTTTATTTTAAGCATTCATCATTCGGAAACAAACATTAAACTCAGTATACAAGGTTCGTGAAATTCTTAACAGGCATACAGCCTCTTCACAATCATTACTGCACTGGCTTAATTATTATGTACTCAGCGACTAAATTTTGAACACTTGCTAGCATTTGTATTAAAAATACAAATAGATGAATACCTGTTTTCGTTTTCTTTCAGAGTTAAATGTCAGACTTGAGCAAAAAAATAACCCACCAACTTTGAAATCATAAGCAGAACATCTACCACTTGGTTGTCTAGTGGCATTGTAAAGTGTGCGTATATGCATATCTAACCAAATTAAAAGATGTGTTATGTCTATTTCCTGTTAATTATAAAATGGCTCATTAGTATATGCCAGGGCGATGGAATTGTATCGAATTAACGGAGTCACGTTAATTCTGGAATTTTCTTAAATGCTGACCCGTGTGTGGGACTCGGAACTCAAGGTTCTTAATTTGCTTTAAATGTGTCTGAAATAATCCGGAATTGTGGTAACACGGAGTTACCATAACTCATGATTTTTCTGAAATATGGACGCCTGCAAGGAAACAAGAATTAACATAAATAACATCCCTGCCTCGCTCGTGCTTCCGCGCTTGATGCGGCTATGCGTATAGCATCAGAAACCGCAACCATATTATTGCCAAATTGATAAGAGTTAGGGTAATTCCGTGTTACCACAATTCTGGGTTATTTCAAACACTTTTAATGCAAATTAAGAAACCGGAGTTACTGTAATTCCAGCTCCCACACGCAGGTTAGCATTCAACAAAATCCGGGAATTAACGTGACTCCGTGTCGATACAAGTCTGCCCCCCCCCCTTGTACGCCCGAGTGGTAGTTCCCTTTCCTTTCTATTGAATTTTCCCATCAGTCTGTCTGACAGATCCATACAAAAGAAAACGGAAATAGGTCTGCAATTTCTTCAGCCAATACTAATGATGATGTTTGTCTTCCTCTGTCGTAATTTGTATTACAACTTGTATGTGACGTTATGTGCTGATACACCAACACCAACAAAACTCGTTTGTTTTATTTGTAATGCAAGTAATACTGCAAGTGTCGCTTGTACTCACTAATTTCAAGAAACAGAATTAATATTTAAAACGCATTTTCCTACAATGAAATACAGAATATTTATACAAACGAAGCAAACAAAGCCACATACCAATTTTTTTTGTGTGAAACATTGCTTTAAACACGGTGATAAATTGAAAATACCTAAAAATAAAAAAAAAATAAAACAATGACATTCTTAAAAGCACCTACCTCCAAGTAAGCCTTGTTTTCATTTTTATCCATGAGGTCGAGTTTCTTATAGAGCAGCGTCATGTGACGTCATATTGGCTACAAGACAGATAGCTGCAAGGGGCGCTAGATTAAAATGGAGGGTTAAACAACGGCACTTCTAGTCAAGGCAGTGCTTTGAGATCGGATTTCATAGGCCTATCGTTGTTTTATCCAATCCCTTATGCTGCTAGGTTGTATTTGGAAAATAAAGATTCTACTTGCTTAAAAATGTCAGCAATTGCCAACAAATCGACAAAATTCGAGCATTATAGGCCTAAGAAATCCACTCTTAACAGCATTGTCTTCAGTAAGACGCCCTTCTTTTCCCCTTCCGGTGACCCTTGCAGCTATCCCAGTTACTGGCTCCAGCATAGAGTTATATACAATAATACAACGTTGTGTCACTGCCCTATATGCTTAACGTTCCGTTTACTAACAATTGCTTAATTTATTTTGCACTGGCTCTTTCCAGGTAGTTACATGTATATTTCACCTAAAGCAGCTGCTAATGTCTATGACAATGACTCAAATGAAACCAAACTACCTGACCTTTTCTCAATCAGAGGAGAGCAATGTTTTTCCTTTCATTACCAAATGGCTGGCAATCAGAGCGGAGCCCTCAAAGTCTTTACGGTAAAATCAAACAAAACTGAACGAAATTTGATTTGGTCACAATCAGGGCCTAATGACACACTTTGGAGGGAAGGAACAAAAACAATTCTCGAGTATGAGCCATACGAAGTAAGTACTTATTTAAGCGAATTTTGTATTGATTAAAAATTCAATGTGTTATGATTGCTTATTGGAAGAATTTCATTCTTTTTTGCGGGTTTTGTTTTCATTTTTTAAAGACCTAATAGCTACATCATAAGTTCTTCTGGACAAGTCACTCATAACATTAGTTAACGAACAAAATACTTCTAATTTCTTTAAACTACTTTTGTCACTGCCTCTACCAAACGGACATAAACTGACTCTACTCATCTATTCTGAAGTATTATTTTTTTGTTGATGCAATTTGACTCCCTGCTTATTGAATTTCGATGTTCACCACCACCATCTCAATATGCAATGAGTAGTTGCTACAGCAACATTTTTAAGAACCAGTGCTGGGACATAATTTTTCAAATAAAATTGAAACGTCCATTGAAAATTTGGGTTTGAAATAATACCTCTTTCTTTGGAACGCCGTCTATGCTTTGGTTCTCTATCATCTAAAGATTACTTGTTATTCCACACTTAGAAGAATATTGGTTTATTGAATCAGGAAAATCGGTACAAAACTCCGTATGTGCCCTCACCCTACAAGAGCTCACGTGTGGTGTGTTGGCTAACATAATAAAAATTAACTTAAAAATACAAGAATTACAAATGTCAACATATGAAAGAATTGCAAAGTTTGGGTGCATCGTAGACAAAAAAAAAATTACAATAATAGCAGTAAGAAATTATTACCACTGTTATAAGCAAATGTTAAAATTTTTATTAGCAATTTTTACTACCATTTTTATTACTATTTGTATTACTAGTTTAATACTATTTTAAATTACTATTTTTAATAATAGCGACTGCAAGGTTACTATTATTAGCAAATGCAGTTATTACAATCATTATTAATAAATGCAAAGTTAAGGATCCCTTATTTTTATAGTATTAGAACATTGTTCTATTATCTCAAACGAGACATTTTCAAGTCTCAATTGAGTTATATGCATGCTCAATATGCATGCTCAATACATGCATGCTCAAGTCTCGTTAGTTCTCTTGGAGACATTCTCAAGTCTCAGGTCTCAAGAGCGTTCATGATGCATTCTCAAGCATCAAGTGAGTTCTCAGAGATGCATTCTCAGTTCTCAAGTGAGTTGGTTAACTGGAATTTTCCAGAATCAAGTACCATGTCAAAGGAGGCAGTCAGAGTCTTAAGTGAGATGCTAAAGAGGCATTCAGTCTCAAGTGATGTTTTACAAAACAAATTTTCGTGTTTGAGTTCTTAAAGAGGCATTTCCAATTTTTACCTGAGTGGCCAAAGAAGCACCCTCAAGTATCAGGTCTCAAGAGAGTTCTCTCAAAGATATTATCAGCTTTTAAAGAATCGTTTTCAAATCCTAAAGTGAGTTCTTGAAGAAACCTTTGTAAGTCTCAGATGAGTTCGTAAAGAGGCATTCTCAAGTCTGAAGATTCGAATGAAGTGTGTTTAGAGGCTTTCTTATAGTCTTATGTGAGTTCTCAAAGAAGCATTAAGTATAAGTAAGCATAAGTTAAGGAATCCACACATTGGAAATTCCCAGAGGGCAAGAGGAATGGTGAACAGTTCCTGTCCCGTGGCTTTACACAAAAAGAGAAAATGATTAAACGCATTGAGCAATGAATGGTGTACATGCACCTTCTCCACGTAGAGCATTCCACGTTCTCAAAAGTCTTGTGTCGGAACAAATTCTTTCATGTCAATACGACACCACCTCAAAAATACAGTCCAAGGCCTCGCCTACCTATCGCTGTTTCCAGTAATTACCATAGAGAACAATCAGAAGTTTAAAAGCAAAGTTCACGTTTAACTTTCGCCTCCTGGCTGAAAAGGTTTCCAGCCGCAGAGAGGGTAAGGTGGTCATCGTAATACGAGAATCTCAAGATACAACCACATAAGTAAATCTTTTTTGGGCGGACACAACAACCATAACTAAATATGGTGACCACATCGGGGTACGAAAACGGCCGTACTAAAGTTTGTGCAGCTGGCACCACAGCGTTGGCTGCCCTTGTAGTCAACATTCATGTTCAAGAGTTTAAACGCCCGGCTAGACTTAGCAGCTGCAGCCGTACGTTGGTCCGCTTTTTTCCCCGTTTGCTGACCATCCACGTGCGGTGTTAACTTTCGTTCATTTCACCCCACCAATTTCGTAAGGAAAGGCCAACTCACCAACATACCACCCAATTCGAAAAAAGTATGATGCTATTATGTTTAACACTAATTTTGACTAATCATGACGAAATAATTACGTTTGCAACTATTTATCCGTTTATTGGTTTGAAGACAGATGCGTGGTAAGTCTTTACGCTTAAGTAAGATTTAACTCACATATTCAAGTTGCAAGTATAATATATTTTGCTAAAGCAATAAGTTCGGTGCATTTATTTGATATATTCCTTGATTTGCTTGTTTCCAGATTGTGTTTGAAGCAGAATCTCACAATGGCACAGCTATAATAGCTGTAGGTCAATTCCAACTTTCAGAAGGGCCATGTTTTTATGAAGACCGAAGTAAGAGAAATTCCCTATTTCTCAGACTGGATTCATGTATTTCTTTAAAACACGTTTAGCTTTGTAATTAAAATTATTATGCATTATACTATGTGCTGTTTGTTTTCATACGTTGGCTATTAATAGCAATACGGTCAAAGGTATGCTAATTTTTATTGGTACCTTAATTTTCTTTCACCTCCCAGTTGAACATTTTTCACTCCTCTCCATTTAAGAAAAATATTTTTAACTGGAAAAGAGCCGACTAATTTCCTTTTTCATGCAACGCAACAGTTTTAGCATGTTTAGTGTAGTTTTGGGAATTATATAAGCAATGCTGTAGAACTAATGAAGTGAGGTTTTGTGTCAACGGGGGGGGGGGGGAGCAGAGATACGCGGAAGGTGAAAGTATCGTACCAGACGGAGTGGTCACGCAATTTGTGACGTCACTTAGTTATTTTTAACGAACACTATTTTCATAAAATTTCTCTCTTTTGGAGTATAAGGTATTTGCATTAATTATTACTTGGAAAAAAAAAACGTGTTCCCAACATTTTTTTTGACCAATTTTATGGCCAGCCTAATGAGCTAATAAAATATCTAGAAAGTTAGAATTGTTTCCATAAAAATTCTAGAAAGCTAGAATTGTTTCCATAAAGATCTAGAAGGCTAGAATTGTTTCCCTCTAGAATTGTTTCCCTCTTCATCATCAGTAACAATCGGAGGTGGAGGGGGGAAGGTGGTTGATGTTTTTGACATCATTTGCTAGGAAGGGATTGCGAAAGTCTCTGTGTATTTTTCTGTTCTGAAAGCGTTGAGATTCGCCACTTTGTTCCTGTCTGCTTGGGATTTTGTGACAAACTAGCTTTACTGCAAAAAATGATGTGCTCGAAAATGAAATAATGGTTTAAACGGGACGGAAAGCTAAACGGACGGAGGGCCAAGGTCCTACCGCTGAGCCAGACTGACAGGGCCGTGTCAGTCCAGCTCAGCGGTAGGACCTTGGCCTTTGATTTCAAAGGTCCTGGGTTCGATTCCCCGCTCAGGTAGTCTGACATATAAATCCAAAAGGCAACTTAAGGCAATACATGAAGTAATTTTGGAGATAATATAAATTTTGTATGAAGTGTTGAATGTAAAATTTTGACTGACATTTCAGAAAAACTCAAATTAATCTGCAATTAATGAACCATTACTAAAATACTTCACCACACTTGAACTGAAACTTCCAAAATTTATTCGCTACTGAATTCGGAAATCCTAACAGTGTAAGTTACAGTGCAAAAAGATGAGGGCAAGGCTAAAGAGTCAAGAATTGATTGTGTCGAGGGTCAGTGTTTTGTATTGTTGTAAGCCAAAAAGTGAGAACCCAAGCAAAACAGATAGTGTCGACAAATGTTTGCGTCAAGCAAAGTCATTGTTGATATTTTGATACAGCGTTTGATGTAATGGTCCGTAGGCTCTTGTAAGTAAATAAAAGTGAAAAAGTAAAAAAAAGAGCCGAAGAAAAAAGTACTGTTAAAGAGTTGAGCTTGGAAAGTCGGCCAGTAGATGTCACCAGCGACTAGGCACATATAAGCGGGTAGGTAGAGGGAAAGGCAGGGATGTATAATGGGAGGGGTAGGAAGTAGAGGAAAAGGGAGGGATGTATAATGGGAGGGGTAGGAAGTGGAGGAAAAGGGAGGGGAAGTAATTAATTGAGCTACGAATCCAAATTCAACCACGTTTAGTAAAGAGAGAAAGAGAAAGATGGATGGGGAGGGAGAGAAGGTAGCAGAGAAGAGGAGAGAGAGAAGGGAGGGTGACGTACTACTCTGCGTAGGTAGGGGAAGAGGTAAGAAGGGAAAAAGGGGACAGGGATGGGAAGCAATGGGACGGGTAGGAGGATGGGAGGGAGAAGATCGAAGGAAAAAGGAAGTAATACAAGAAAAAAATTACCCATCGCAGTGAACGTCCGGGCAACACCGACTGAAAACTGAGAAACAACCATGGGAGAAACTAAACCCCGACCAAAGCCGGATACGACTTTTAGTGTAGTATAAAACTAAAATAAGAGCACTGAAAACAAAAATTCATAATTATTATTGTACTACCTCTCACTCAATCGAGGAATTGTACTCTTAATAGCCAATTTACGGTACTATATTCACTTTTTTTTTGGTCAGGTCATAATATTACGTGCACCTTTGACGAAGATTGGTGCGGATGGGAAACAGACCAACAGTCCGCTCAGCAGTGGAAAAGAGAAGATGCTTCCAAATGCGCTAGTGCTTGCTTCGGGCCAGGTTTTGACGCAAATCTAGGCAAAGGTATGTGCAACTCTATACTGGATTGATTACTCAACTCATACAGGGATGACTGGGAATAGGAGGATATTACCAAAGATGTGGTTAACCACACATCTCCCGAAAACGTTGTGCTTTGCATGTTTTTTTTAATGCTACCACACTGAGGTTGCAAGAATGACGTTAAAAAATTGAAGGTGAATTTAATAAAATCGAGTGATAAAATTATAAAGCCCGTAAGTATTACAGCAGACTGTTCTTACCTTTTTGATCTTATGATAGCTACTCAACCAATGTCAAGGTATCGGCAGTGTGGCATCAGTGCGAGTGTACAGTAATACAATTGCACTACACTGACGTGTAAATTTGCCTCGATTTTGTCACGATAGGATTCAGTTACGGTAAACTGGATGCTAGATGGATGCACGACTGTACTGCATGCCAAAGGTATTGGGTTTAAATCTAGCCACATCTAGCTTTGTGCATTGATGAAGCGAAGAGAATTGTTATTACCAAACCTCACCAGCTGCCTCTGCAATTGTTTTTTTTAGCTGTTTTCGGCAACTCTTTATTTTAGTCCGTATGTTGTAATCAGACTGTAACATGCACCAGTTTGATAAAAACACGTGAAGCACCGCATTAAACGAACGACAAGGCAGCTCATATTTGGATGAAATTAAAATTGTGTCTGCATTAACAAAGGTAAAATAAAAAAAATAAAAAAAAGGACGAACACAACACTGCTGTACGTCTTCACATGGGGGCTGCCATATTGGATGTGTGCAAGGGATGATGGGAGCTTGGAACCAGAAGATACCAAAATTGGGATAGGAAGGAATTTAATTCCCTCCCTCACTTTGATCTCTTTTGCTTCAAACACTTTTGTTGTGTTCATCTGTTAATTTTTTTTTAATTCTAGCTTTGATAATTCGACAAATTTTTAATTTCATCGAAATATAAGGTGCCTTGTGTTTCTTTATTGCGTTGTGCTTCATGTGTTTTTATAGATCTCAATGCATTAAAAAAAAAAAATTGTTTACATGCACCCGTACAGTTTCGCTCAAATGGTCACATAACCAAGAATGTATTACACGACGTTACAGGTGAAATCCTTGGACTTTCGCAAAACGAAATAACAATGTTTTCATTAATCAAGAGCGAAGGTTACAAGCATGATCAGATGCCGCCATAGAATTTCGTCGCAATAATCCTTATCTACAATAGTTAGTGCCCTCCCGTAATCTTATGGTGCGTATTGTCTTTGGAACCTGCAGTTCTTTATCATACTGTCTCTTTTTTTTAGGAGGGTACATGTACGTGGTATCGCAATACTTAACAAATAAAGAAAGAACCATTAGCTATCATCTTTTATCACCTGTTCTTCCTGCCACCAACGGAACGCAATGTTTTTCGTTCTATTACCACATGTTTGGGTTTAACGTTGGCTCTCTGAACGTCTACGTGCGGAATAGTACTGGAGGTTGGTTGATCTGGACACGATCCTCATCCCAGGACAATGTATGGCGGAAAGGACAACGTACAATCAGGCAATCGGAAAACTTTAAGGTAGGCTAAACTATAATCACGTAAAGCAAAATAACATGCTCAATCCTTCCTGCTTTGCTTGACAGATTAAGCCCGTGTCAAAAGGGCAGATTTTTTTCCTGCAGACACGATTTTTCTAAGTCCAGAAGTGAATCCCAGTATATTTTGTCGTGTCTGTAGTTGGTTGTCACACGGGCGTATTTCCTCCACTCTCTACTACCATCAGGATTAACAAACACTCCATATGGCTTGCTCTCGTTTCATTCAACTCCACCTCTTTTTCTGCTATGCTTGGTATGCCTTCACCATTGGTCTCTATCGGTCACGTGAGAAAAAGTTGGTACCCCGAGGCCTGGCAGCCTAGCCTGGCTAACGAGTCTGGACGACTTTAATACTCCCAACTTTTGTCGTCTGTCCTCTGTCACACGACCAATGCGATTTTTAGTCGTGTCGTGAGTGAAAATCTCCCCGTCTGACACGGGCTTTATTGGAATCAAGTATTTCTGCCAGCCCTCGGGACGTACTTTATAGCAACCGGTTGGATTTGCCTAAAACCTGACTTGCGCATCTTCCTGTTATTATAATCACATCTACTATTTTGTGCTCTGAATTTTCGAGAAACTAGTGTCCATTTTCAAAGAGTCAAGGGGTCTAGTCAGCATTGCTGCTTTGCCGCTGCTGATGTGCAGGTCAATGTCCTTTCTGAAGAGACATAAATCGCTGGAAATAATATTAAGGAAAATTTGAAATTAGCCAATAGCGAAAATCATACACTAGAAAAGTGTATGATTTTCGCTATTGGCCAATTTCTAATTTTCCTTTCTGAAGAGAAGCACGACTTTCTCGAAAAGCAAGACAATGAATTGTGATTGTGTCGTGCAACTGCAGAATCTGTGGATAATAGAGGGTTTCCCATTTAAAAACACCGATTTAAAAAAATCATATCTCAAAAACCATTATAACTGCAACATTTCTAGCCAAGCAAAAGTTTCTTACAAAAGTTGTAGCCAAGCATTTAAATTTTTTTTTACATTCTTTCTTTTTACATTCTGACAATAACTTCCATGTGTCCGCCCTGTAATTGTGTAACGCTTCGGAGATGAAGTATGAAATTTTGCACACTTTTTTTGCACACACTGATGTCTCCTTCATTCAGGAATGTGCGAATGCGCTCCTGTAAAGTATCCTATGACGTCACTCGTTGTTGGAAAACCTTATCTTTCAAAAGCTCCAGCGAAAGAAGTCACATTGGTTTAGGTTTGACGAGTGAAGTAGCCAATCATGGCCAACATTGTGACGTTGCGAGTAACGATTGGAAACACTTTGTCTTCGAAGAGTTATACAATTGCAGGGTGGACCCATGGAACATATTGTCAGAATGTAAAAAGATAGAATCTAAAAAAAAAAAAACTTTAAATGCTTGGCTACAACCTTGTTATTGTAAAAATGTTGCAGTTATAATGGTTTTTGAGATATGATTATTTTGAATCGTTTTTTTTTAAGTGGGGAAACCCTATACATGTTTGCCAACATCTCCATCACCGTGGTGGTTTGAGTTGAGGTATTCACAGTATTTATTTACCCATTTTCTCTTAAGAACAAAGTTTACTCATTTCTCCTGAAAGGTTTAACTGGCCGAGCAAGCGATGAGAGCGAGGTCGAATACGTCACTGAAATTGGATTTTGTATGTCTGCGCGTTTGTCTGCTTGGGACACGTTCGCAAATTTGTTTCTGAATTTTGCTGGAATTTCCGTACAAGGGAGTTTTGTTGCAGGAAATGCACGATTTCGAAGAAGACGAATTTCCTACTTAAAATATTTTCCGATGTTTTTGGGAATTTTAGTGGATTTTTAGGGGCAGCAGTAAAGGGAGCTATAAGTCCAGTGGTGGCCCTGAGAACTACATAAAGAACACAAAGTCTTTTGCCATAATTATCGTATATTGAAATTTTTTTTAGTGTGAGGAATGCAGAAAATAATTACATGCGGTAAAGAAAAAAAAAACAACACTACTACCTATTTCCAACCCTTGAAACAACGTGGTCGCTTCTTTTATAATTTCTATAGCTAACGGTGCTCGTGGTAGTGGAGCAATCCGTATGCCCTAGTAAAGACTGGGGTGTTGGACTTATTCGCTTTATTCGGTTTGTACTCATTTTCATAAATTTCTGTAAAGGCGGAAATGAAAATACTGAAAATAAATTAAACCATGCGCAATGGCTGTTTGCCGTGACGTCACCATGAGTCAGCCAATGACGAACGAGAACAACGGCTGTTTGGCCGTCCGATTGGACTAGCCTAGTCACGTGGTATGCACGTCACAGCAAACAGCCATGGCGTGTGGTATAATGTGCTGCAGCATCTCTTGGGTGAGTAAGGGCGCGTTTATAGAAAGACTCGCCTTTGTATTCTTCCAGCTGAAATATAATCGCGATTGGCAGAGGTTCGCTGCCATGGTAACAACGCTTCCTGGATTAGCTAAATCCGACATCGTTTGAGTAAATGCTTGCAGTCTTATATTTCGTCACAGTAGAGAATTTCTCCTGACGAAAAAATTTTCACAATCGCTACTGAACTCAATTATTGACTCGCTTCGCTGCGAGCTGGAAGAGCTAAAACTTCCGTCATGTTGGAATTTCTCATCATTTCTGAAATTCCAACATGGAGGCGGTTTTAGCTCTGTCGGTTAACAACGACAACAGGTGATATTGTGAGTTCACAAGCGATTGGGGATATTGTTTCGTCAGGGGGAAATTCTTTATTTTAATGTCACAGATTATAAGACTGCAAGAATTTATTCAAACGATGTCGGATTAAGCTAATCCAGGTAGCATTGCTACCATGGCAACGACACCTCGGTTAAATTCAACCTGCGGAGAATGCAATGGTGAGTTTTGGCGTAAACTCGTCCTAACTTTGATCGTCAGAACTCAATTGTGTGCCCAGTAAAGTAACATAAAATTTGAATAAATACTGATGAAAACATATTTACGTTGCCTTTTCAACTTAAATGTCAGACTGCCTGAGAGGGAAATTGAATTCACGACCTTTGAAGGCAAAGGCCGAAGTCCTACTTCTGAGCCATCTGACGGCCAATTTCAGTATGGCTCAGTGATAGTGAGTTCAATTCCCCGCTCATGTAGTCTGACATTTAAGTCCAAAAGACAACGTACGTAGGTTTGCATCCGTATTTATTTAGCTCTTCTCGAGCCCATTTGCCTCTCCGTCCTGTTTAATAAAATTTGAAAACTCAGTCGTCATAAGACCTCCCGCAGTAAATAAATAATTACTTATAACTAGTAACAGTTTCGGCCCTTTTTTATGAACTTCAGCAGAACCGTAGCTAAAACACAATAAAAAACGGTAAACAACTCCAACTGCCAGTAAAAAATTAGGCCTAAAAAACGAATATTTAGGAAAATAGGAAACTAGCCATTAGCGAAAATTATACACTAGAAATAACGTAGTTCAGTAAGCTACCTTTATGCACTTACGTTTCGTTGGAGTGGCATGACCCGGATTCGAACCAGCTACCCAGTTCGCCCCCAGATCACTTGCATAGCGCCTTAATCGCTATGGCCACATCCTCCACTGGCATAAAGATAAGTCACTGAACCCGTTATGAAGGTCACAACCGTGACCAGGACTCCATTCGACCGAAATCTGCACGGCCATAGGCAATGGAGAGGGAAGACAAATCATACACTCATAAAAAACGAATAATTGTAATTATTGTAGCCTGCCCATGAGTGCACAGGTCAGCCAGCTTCTGAAGAGGAAGTCAAATAAATATTTATTAGATTACTAAAACCATTTATGGACAGTTCGAGTGTTTATTGTTTTTATTAATTTAGTTACGGTATTGGTGTAGAACATAAATAAAAGCCGACATTTTAACCTGACATATAAATAAATGGAAATAAGGCAGAATTGCTCATGACGACTGAACTTTCAAATTTATGAGATTCGTACCCGTGATTCATACCCGCATTTGGATAATGCAACGAAATAACACTTTGAAACTTGACTGGCATTCAAAGTCTGAACGATTTCTACCGTTTGTCTGTTGCATCAAACGTGAAAATTCGGAAAAGGAGAATTTTGCGGTCGAACTCAAAGTGTTATTTTAGTGTTATTTTAACGTGGTTGTAGAGTTGACAAAATTTTAAGCATGTGCTTCTTTGCTTTGGAATTTGCAACCAGGGAAAGCCGCTGTTAAAGGACAATTACATCCATTTTGACATGCATGTTTGACTTTTAGATCACTTAACACAATAACTAAACACAAGAATTGCGGTAAGAATACGTTACTGACGTCCGATATAACAATTTAATTACTGCATCACCAAAACACGACACGGAGATCGCCATCGTATTGATGGAACGCTCAGAAATTAACGCCGGCAGGTGTCACTTTTCGATTACGACTCGCAGCCGATTGAGATAGCTGTATTGACTGTGAGGAGCTCAAGCGTCTGGCGGCCTTAGCTGGCCGGCAGTGTTGTTGCCAGCTAAGGCCGTCAGACGCTTGAGCTCCTCACAGTCAATACAGCTATCTCAATCGGCTGCGATTCGAAATCGAAAAGATCCGTCTCTCGGCATTAATTTCTACGCGTTCCAGCAAAACAATGGCGACCTCCGTGTCGTGTTTTGGTGATGCAGTAATTAAATTGTTATATCGGACGTACGTAACGTCTTCTTACCGCAATTCTTGTGTTTAGTTATTGTGTAAGTGATCCAAAAGTCAAACATGCATGTCAAAATGGATGTAATTGACCTTTAAATATTATCGGCAGTTCTTGGAATATCAATATGTTTGTGGTGCTGTACGGTAAAATAATCCAGACATTTTACTTTTTAGATAATATTCGAGGCTGTTACTCCGAACAAAAATCTTGCCTCCATTGCCATTGATAGGACTGTGCTTTCAGATGGCCCATGCACCAGTGAACCTGATCATTGGAGTAAGTCCTTAATATGAAACTAATTTGTGTTAGTGGATAGGTAGTTACGTTACGTAGTCCTCAATGGACAAATGTTTTCAATTTTTGCTTAGTACCTGATCTTGGAGCCTGAATATCAAGGGTTTAGCATATCCAATCCGTGGCCCGAAGTTGTAACCCTGGAATTTAGAATTCGTTTTGCTCAATCTCGAAATTCGGGAATAACACATTAGCACCAAAGTAATATTGTAGTTCGAAATTAAGTAAAGTGAGAGAAACTTTACTCAGTTTTCGCTATACATTCAATGTTAAAGATTTCAAGTTGAAAACTAAGATGACAAGTGATCGTAAGTAAAACTGTGATTTGTGATTTTTGATTGTTTGGAATATGCTCGCTATTCCCTCTACAAAAATGTTGCGCGCGTGTGATGGCCACCTGCAACATGCCAAGTACGTTTTTTTGCGGGGTAAAAAAAGTTTAAGATGTTTATTCACTCATAATATTAGATACTTATCCTGTTTATAAGCGGGAAAGGATTGAACAGGGACGCGTGTTCCACGTACATTCGGCACAAAGTTAATAATAATTAAAAAACCTAAAATTGTAAACTACTAAAATCTTTAAAAAAAACCATAACATAAAATCCTAAAATCTTAAGATGAATTTTGACAGATCTAAGATCAAATGAGTTTATTAAAAAGAATTGGTGGCTTTGCTTCTATGCTAGCTAGGGCTATTAAAGGAGAGAGGAATACGAGGACGGCTTTTGCATTAGATTAGACGTTTAGATTAATAATTAAGTGGCAAACGAGACTCATAGTTGTTGATGCTTTGTTTTATTTCCCCTATATTTACGATTATACAATATTATATTTTAATTAACATTAAAAGCAATGATTTTAGTATTGGCTTAAGATTTATTTTTGCGAAAATTTAGGCAATTTAGTCCCAAAACTCCGGGACTGTGAATGTTATAATCCAGGAGTCCTGTTATTTGGGATGGCAGGATTGGATGCCCTACCTATGTTGTGCTTTACTGGTGTTGGGAATGGTAGTGTAAGAATTTGTTCACTGAATAGGAATATTTTGGAAACTATTTTTCTCAGAAATTCCTTTTCCAGATTTTCCCACAAGAAAAAATCCTTTTTACTTTTTCTACCAAGGTAAAATGACACTTTATGAGAAGCTTTTCTGTAAAGACATCACTAATTCCAAGTCTAAAATAACTCTGAAAAAAATTTCATAAGCATTACCTCGTCATTTGCCATAGCACACTCTTGCAGCGTAAAGTTCAATATTTAGAAGTAGCAAAGCATCGGTCCCAAACTCAGCAAGTAGCAGAAGATAGAGACAGAAAGGAAGCATTTTAAGTTATTCTATTCAAACAAGCCTCCACATGTACAGGAAAACGTAAGACCACTACAATTATGACCTGACCCGGTCACACCTTAACTTAAAATTCTTCCTTTCTGTCATTATTTTCTGCTACTTGTCGAGTTTGTGACCAATGTTTTGCTACTTCTAAATATTGACCTTTACACTGCTAACTATTCTATGGCAAATGACTAGTATGACATTCATACATTGGATCATGCTATAATTTTAGTAGTAAAATTAATGGAGCCTTTACTTGTTAGTGCGTTAACTGTTTGCAACAGAAAATTTGTGGGCTTACTTCTATTACTTCGATTGAGCATTACATAGATTTTTTTTTTCCTAAGAACATATCCAGTTTGTTTCGAACTGCTATTTTGCTTTTTTTTATTGCGTAAAACTTTAACTGGTTTATTAAGTTTTATAAAAACTATATTTATTAGAATAAATTATTTATACGTTCCTCTGAATTGATGCCAGGAAAAACAGAAAAGTTAGTCGAGGGTATGAAGCCAGAAGGTTCTATGTGCTTCAAATGTTGGGAAATGAATTGTTTTTCTTTTGAACAATTAAAACCTGCAACAAACCTAAGCTTTTTTGTTGGAATGAAAGGAACAGTGGTGAAAAATAAAGCTAAGGTTTGTTGCAGGTTTTAATTGTTTAAAAGAAAAACAATTCGTTTAAACAATACCATGTGCTTTGAACCAACATTTGGTTCAAAGCACATAGAACCTTCTAGCTTTATACAAATGTAAAAAAAATAAATGACCACTATTCATTAATGTTAGCTGCATAGTGAGGCTTAATAGCAATGACACGAAAACAAACTTATTCGGTCCGTTAGTTTCTCACGATATGTATTGTTCACAATTTTTTGGTGACTGACCTTAATATAAAACAACGATGGGTGTTATATTTTGTAGGTATTAAAGGTTTGTAAAATAAGATTTTTCGCATTTTGTAATTTTTAAAGATTTTTCCTTACGTCGTATAACTTTTCTTTATTATTTAACCTTTTATCCGAAATATTAGTAAACGTGAAATATGTAGTTGTTGCCGTATTTTTTCGTATTATTTTCGATTACATGCTTTTACAACATGACTTGCTTTCATTCTACTTTGCTACTGTCTATATTTCATCTTCATTTTTTTAAATATTTTATTTGTGCTTTACGTAAGTTTAGTTTACTTTATTTTATTTGGCTATGTTTTAATATATCTTGTTTTGTCGTTTTTATGTTAAATTATGGTAAATTATGCTAATTTACCTAAGTTTATTTTGAGAAATTATATTTCGCATTAATTAAATCGCAGCAAGTTTTGAGATTTCGAAAGATCAAGCAGATAAATGCAAAGTTTGCGCATGGAGCTTCAGGAATCATAATATATAACCCAAAATAAACGACATAAACTATTCCTACGCAGCAAAGAAGAAGAAGATTTATCAATATTTCGCTTGCTTGTATAGTGTGGCTCTCGATTTGATAGATTATTTTTCCATGAACTGGCGAGTTTTCAAGATTAATTGTTATGCTTTGTAGGTTACGAGAGTTCTCCAGGATCTCTTATGTATCTTTTTAGATAAGTTAGGCTCGTATTTGTGTTGATTCAGTTGTGACGTAACAAAATAGCGATAAGATAATTATTAGTATGCTAACGCTAAGCTAACAATTTAAAAGACTTCAAAGACGAGTGTAAAGACTATCAGATATGCTATGGAGTGGCAGATAGTCTCTACATTCTGCTTAGGTGTCAGTGCAGTAGACACAGATAAGATTGCAAAATTATAGCAAGACTTGCTAACGTAAATAGACGAAAGTTAGTCTGATTGCAGATAAGAATCTCAGTATATTTGGCCATATTGTTGTCTAGAGACAAATCATGAGGACCACTAACCCTTATCGTCATGGCTGATGAATCTTAGTAAATTTGGCTAATGAAATAAGCGAAGAGAAAATGAAAGAGCAGGCACATGTTACCGTTTGTTTATGAAATGAAACCTTACAAAAAAAAAACGCGTGTCTGTACTGATCATTTGCTTGATCATTTGACTGGTTGTGTTTGGTGTGGAATTGTCTGTCAATCGCATAAGAATTGCAACAAGAAATTATCTCCAGTGAAGTGAGACAACGCCGATTGAGGGAGCTCGGCTATTTAAATATTAAAGTAAACTTGCCGAGCTTGTGAGTTTAAAACAGGTTGCTGTAAAATCACTATAAATAAGAAATAATGCAATAGTGTTGACGACCATATTATCGTACGGTTCGTCTTAATATTTTTAATTATTGTTTTAAGATGTTGTTTGACCTTCCATGTGTTATTATCAGTTTCCACTCTTACTTACTTTACTGACTCAGTTTCCTGTATTTCTTGCAGTTCCCGCGGCAGTAAACCATTGTACAGTTATCACTGTGTAGCATGATCCTCTTAGTTTGAACAGCAAACACTTTTTTTACACTTTACTTTCATAACGTATTTTATATTCGCTAATGTATAATTCATTTTCATTACATCAAGTTTACATGGCAAGTGTTTTTGTAGTTTAGCTACCAAATTTGTCTTGAGTGACTAAAATTATGATATCACAGTAAATAAAGGAAGTTTATGGTTCTAGTTTCAGTTATGTCATTAATGTAAAAACAAATTGGGCCGAGTACGTATTTATAGTGAGTACGGTTAGGTAGGGTTAGGTACTCCACTGATTGTCCGTCTGCAGCTACTGCACTCATCATAAGTTTTCGCGAAGCATGTGCTATCCTCAACGTATTGTTTGAGTTTTACAAAATTTATAAAAAAAATACTATATATTTTCATCATCTTTTACTTTTTTTCCTGTGAATTGTGTCACACTCCTTGCATAGGTTAAAAAAAAATTGGTCCTACATGTTTACTTTAATTTAAGGCCTATGGAATTTTTCATTAACTTCCTTTAATGCAGCAGTTGAAAATTTGCCTTTTTGAAAGCAAAATTTCACTTTTATTATTATTTTCCACTTTCCATTTAAAATATTTTTCAATAATTTTATCAATACCAGGCAGAACAGCCAAGGAGATTCAGATTAACAACTAAACTGTTTTGAAACACACTGATTTAATTAATAAGTGTGCATTATTGGTCAAACTGTCTTATGTTTGTAGTGCAATTTTTCTTAAAGGTTGTAAAACCGGATTCACGAGTTAGCATGTGTGATAATGTTGTTCGCTCATTAATCGCCCCCCCCCCCCCCGTCCCCGCCACTACCACGGGGGCGCCTACGGACCTGAGAGTAACTATTGGTCTATAACTTTCAACTATTCTCGTACTGCCTTTTTAAAACAAATTGTACGAATCGCGTGGACTTGGAACTTTTTTTTAGGCCAGATTATCGTGTTATCTGAACTGTCCGTTAGATACCAGTCAATATTTTTCCAATATTTTATTATACTTTTGAAAATCTTATTTTATACTTTTGAAAATGTTATTATACTTTTAATCTTTAGCTTTAAGCTGATTTTATTTTTAGTATTTCCATACCATGCAGGTTTTTGCTTAAATTTGGCTTCCTGATTTTTTTCCGAAGTTTATTTTTTACTGTAACGTCTTTATGGTTTTCGTCATATAAATCAAAAAACAATAAATTGTAAACAAAACACCTGACAAGTTTCACTCACTGAAAGTTTGATACCAAAGTGGCCGAGTTCTCACCGACCAGACATACAACACCTCTTTAAGTCTTGGCACACTGCTATGTATTTGCTTTAAAAAAAATAGTTCGTCAGTGTCTTATTTTTTTCGAGTAAGCACTTGTAGTGAATTTTAGCACAATAATCTTAAATATTTTTGGTATATCTTTTGCTTGAATTATGGAAAATCATACTTCAGAATTCACAATTCTTTTTCTCAATTGTGATGATTGTATTATGTTGAGCTACTGCAGAATAGTGTGTTATAGCGTGTGACAGGTTAGTTTCGTTATTTTAGTTTTCTTTTATAAATATTAGATATTTATTAGCTTCGATTTTTTCATAAATTACATTAGTAGCCTGTTCTTCATATTATTCCAGTTACCCCAATGTCTTTAAATATGTATAAAAAAATATTATTTCTTCGAATGGGAAGATTAGAGGGAAAGAACTTGAAGAGAAGGGTTGACACACATAGCATATTAGGCTTGTTTGAAAAAGAAATATCGTGGCCTTGGTATTCTGCTAATTATCAAAGGCAAAGTGGAAAATGACGCCTTGTAACAGTTTACGCACTACATCAGTCATCTCTTAAGCAGAGGATGTGAAATATGTACGTTGTGTGCTCTCTCGTTTATGTTTTTTCTAGTTTATTTTCGAGTTGTTATCTATATATATAATTACACAAGATGCGGAACGCTGTCATCGGCAGCGGCAGGCAGCAGCAATCTCCATCTGCAGCAAGCAGGACATACGATGCCATCAACGCCATCTACCGACGGAACGGCAAATTATAAAAGTAGCAGAAGGCCCGCTGATATAGTAGCTGCGCCCGGAACGCAACGGTCAGCAGCGCGAACATACGACGCCAACTACCGACCGAACGGCAAATTAAATGGGGGTGGGGGGGGGGGGGGGGAGCCGGAATGAATGAGCGAAGCGAGCGACTCCGCTAGTACACAATAATTGCTGAACGCAAATTATTTTACTGTATCCTAGGTGTTTATGTTGTTCTAATGATGCTTTTGTTTCTTTTCATGTAAAAAGGCTGCGACTTTGAAGATGGTTTCTGCGATTGGGAAAGTGGAGCCAACTGGAGGATTACCAATAGCAACGAACTGCTTGATTATGGTGGCCCTGCAATGGATCACACGATTCAGACTTCCGAAGGTAAATAAGGCAAGAAAATGTGAAATTGAAACAGGCTGGAGAAGGAATAAAGAATTTGTTTCTACCTATAAAGAATAAATCACAAGGTAAAGGGTAAACGAAGCCAACCGTTTGCATTAAGACTGGCCTTCTACGAAACATGATACACTAAATCTGGGAAAAAAAGAAAAGCACTACCCCAATTGGGAATCACACCCAGGACATAATAAATAATAAATAAATAAAAAAAAAAGTAAATATTCTCCACCACCCAACTGGAGAAAGGAAAGCAGAAGGGCTTGGGGCCTCTGATACCGCTCCCTGGATGTATTTAAGGAATGTCACACACGCCGCCAAAAAAAAATTGTAAAGAGCAGATTGACGATCAAGACATCGGAGGTTTCAGAAACCTTTGAAGTGGTTCAGTGTTCAACAATTTGCGAAAAATGGGTAAAAAACTAGCATTTACCGTTTCCTCCCTCAAAGCATTCCATATTTATTGGGACAACCCTGACTGAAAGAAAGTTACGACGTCAGTCCAGACGGGAGACTGGAACCGCAAGTTTAAAATTATGACCTCGTGTACGGGAAAAAAACAAGACGCCAAATCAAAGAAAGGAAGATCAACCCCATTTAAATGATGAAGAGTTTTATACGTGAGGACAAGATCTTCTAAGCTCCAGCAATTTCAGGTTAAGCCTAGCTAGGCGAGTTGGGTAGTCCACGTTTCCAAGTCCAGGGAGGTCCTTCGTGAAGCGCTTCTGCACCGCTGACTATGCCGGGCGGCATAATTTTTTCCGTAAACGGTTCAGCAAAACACGCTACATAGCTCTCCATGTAGCCCAGCTGCGTACAAAGAAATCCGTTTTAATCCGAATTAATTCACCTAACCTAATCTAATCTATAACTACAACAATAACTGATTAGCAATAAAATCAAATTAAACACAATCACCACTAGTTTCAGAGCGACATCCGTTCTGCTTATCTAAACTGTTTACGAAAATAATAGGCGGCCGGACGCTCAAACCACTGCGCTACCGGGGCGGATACTGGCTACAGGCTCCAGCCGAGCTAAGTAGCTGTTAAGTCTTTCTCCTTGACCTTGGAGGTCACAAACATACACAAGGAGGGATAGCAACATTGCCTTTTAAATACGTTTTAAATACATGATTGGTAAAGCACAACAGTACTTAAACAGATGCAATTTTCTCAACTGTACATTTGATTATTTCAATTAAAAATCATCAATTTTATCCGTGTACCTTTTAACAAGTCAAGTGTAACTTCAATCATATAACCCCTTTTTTTACGCCACACTTGACGTTTTTGTTTGTAATCCGTGTACCTTTTTTACGTCTATAGCATCGCGCAACAAAGGGTTATGCATGCAGTCGATTGTTGCTGGCCACTTTGAAACAATTCAACTCAGCTCTGACAGCCTGCATTTACGAAATAAATACGCCATTATACCGTATCTATCTGCCAATTTCAAGGCCGGAGATCTCGAAATTAACAACGTAGTTTAGTTTGGTTTAAATCTGTATGCGTTTAGCTGAAACACGGATTCTTTTCGGTCACTGATTTATTTGAGGCCTTGACAACACGCCATGCGCCCCAACACCAGACCTGCTACATCAACTACTGTGCACCACACCTTAAAACCACAAACACCACACCCCAGAACCACGAACTGCATCACTACAATCAAAAACACACACTTGTACTGAACCAATCCAGTCTGAAGCACAATGGCACCAGGTTACCAAGCAGCAATCACACACACTTGTTCTTCATTGCCCCACCTCACAACACCAGCCAATCGCCAGTTGCCAGTCGCCAGTCAAAGACCACGAATGCTGCCCTTATACTTCTATCCTAGCTTCCCGACAGTACCTCGCAACCGTCCGCAATCTTCTAACCGGATCCTTACCCCTCAAGTATGACAGCAAATCTTGAATCAGCGTGTTCCCATGCATCCACGGAGCCAACAACATCCGCCTCTGCACATGCTTCGCACACACAAGCAGAACATGTTCTGGGGTTTCATCAACTAGACACTTCTGACACACTGGCGTGCCCACCCACCCAAAATGATACGCATGCGCGCGCAGCAAGGAGTGGCCAGTCCGTAGTCGCGAAATTGTTTTCGCATCATTATAACCTAACCTCTCAACACATGATGTAGTACAGCACACAGGGTGAATTTCATGGAGCAATCTGCTCACCGGGGACGCATCCCAGCTTGCTTGCCACTCTCGCAGCGCCCACTGCCGGACCAGTGGACGCCGCATCTTAGCCGAGAGCACCGGATCAACTTCCGCACAATCGGAGCCCACCGCCTCCCGAGCTAAACCATCAGCTTGCTCATTGCCTCTAATCCCGCTGTGACCCCTCACCCACCGAAATGCAACCGTGCTCTGCTGCGTTGCAACCCCGAACTTCCACGCTATCGTGAAGACAAGAGGATCCACAACATCCAAACACCTCCAGCACTGCTGCAGATGACGGTAACACGACAATGAGTCGGTGGCAATCGAGAAGGACGGAAGCCCTAGCTCCAGCGCCACATCAAGGGCCACCGAAACTGCCAGCATTTCACAAACAGTGCTGGAGGTAACAGCTCTCACTCGTCGCCTAACCGCCATCTTTAGTGATGGTACAACAACACCAATACCCCCTACACTCTCTGCAACACAAAGGAGGCATCACAAAAGATGTCACACTCAACATACGAGTCCTCAAAGACTCGTTCCAACGCTGGACACCATGACCACGGACTATACGGACTGGCACATGCCACGGGAATGACACAGCCTGTCACCTGCCGAAGGAGAGCGACCCCCTTTCCTGCCTCTCCCAACACCACACACGCTTTGTCACTAAGACGACAGTAGTCCGCAAGGATCCTACCAACAGGGTCCCTTTCCCCCCTGCTTAAGTTCCGAAGGCAGAGAGCCACAAGCAGCTCCCTTGCACGGACTACTAGAGGGGGTTCATTGCACTCAACCTCCAAAGCCTGGACTGGCGTTGAGCTGAGACAACCAGATACCGCCCTTAGGCACACATTCACCGCCACCTGCAACGTCTTGAGATGACGTTGCTCACAACATAGGAAAGGCAAGTGATAATCTATAAGAGAGCGCACAAATGTTCTGTACGTCGCCAAGAGAGACCCTCGACTCACCTCATTTCCCTTCGCCAGAGCCTTAACAATGGACGAACGTGCCATGATCTTGGTCCGTAGATTACCTACATGTTCACTCCAGTCCAGCCTGGAATCCAACACCACTCCCAAATATTTAACTTTTGGCTTTGGCATAACCACCTGGTTGCCAACACGCAGTACAATCCCAGACCGTTGGGGCATTCCCGCTCGCTCAAAAACAACGACTTTCGTCTTTGCAGGTGCCAGCAAAAGGCCACGGTCACTCAACAGAGTTCCTATGCGATCCAGTGCTTGCTGCGCACAGTACGTCATAAGAGCCAAATCTGTTCCTACAAACCACACCGCAACGTCATCCGCATAACATACCACATTAGCAGACGCACCAAGATCCACCAAGACCTCATTAATGGCAATGGCAAACAGGGTTGGACTGAGACAACTTCCCTGGGGGAGGCCCCTATCCGTTGCCGCCTCTACCGACCAGAACCCATCAACACGGGTGACAAAACGGCGCTCCTTTAGAAGAGCTACAACAGCTCCCACTAACCTTGGGTCCACTCCCATTTGCAGAAGAGAAGCTTTCACCCACGCAATGGACACAGTGTCATAGGCTGCCTTGATATCTAAAAAGACAGCCATGACCACTTGTCCCTGCGCCCATGCCTCTCTAATACTCGAAAGAAGGAATAGAATAGCGTCCTGAGCACTCCTACCAGGGCGATACCCAAACTGAGTAGGTGCCAGACACCCATAGTATTCCATGTGCCAGCTGAGCCTGCGCACCAACATCCTCTCATATACTTTCCGCAAACATGGGAGTAGAGCAATAGGCCTATAATTAAAAAGATCCGACCTATTACTGCCTGCCTTGTGCACCGGAACCAGGATAGTAAACATCCATGCCGGGGGCGGCTCCCCACCATCAAGAAGACCCTGTAGCAGCACTAACAGCGACCTGTTCTCCTCACCCTGCACACATTTCAATGCTGCATAACTCACCCCATCTATCCCGGGCGCACTGGAATTCCTGCATGCTGAAAGCGCAGCAAAAAACTCTGCCTGCTCCCATGGCAAGGCACCCACTTGAGACACTAGTACAGGTGCAGCACAAGGCGGAGCAATGCCACAAGAGAGGGCATAAACACTAGCAAACCGCTCATTAAAAGCATCCGCCATGTCCTCCCGACGCAGCACTCGCCGATCAGTACTAGTCGCATCCTTACTGTAAACCCATGCTATCGATGTTTTAGCACCTTGTGGGCGCAAAGCCCGCCACGCCTGCACGAGCGTTGCAGAAGCACCTATCCGCGCACACAGCCTACTACCACATTCTTCCTTTTCCCGCATAAGGGTCCGATGGGATTCCCTCACAACCTGCTTGTAGGCCAGCCAGAGCCCATCACTAGGAGCACGCTTCCACTGCCTATATGCCCTCCTCCTGTCCCTAATTGCCACTGTGCAGGCGTGTGTCCACCACACAGGACGAGCGCGTTGCCGCACCGCTCCAACCCCGACTTGCGCATTTCCAGAGCCTCTGTGCACACGGATGTTCTTACTAATCCACCCAGCAAAGTGACCATTCCCCACAGACGGCCTCTTACGACGCCTTTCCTCTCCCCTCATAGTGCTTACCCCTCGCGGAAGCAAGATCACAGGGAAGTGATCGCTGCCACGCAAATCATCAGATACAGCAAAAGAGAAGTTCGAAGCAATGCTTGGCGTACAAACGAAGAAGTCCAACACAGACTCATGCACCCTACCCTGCTGCCACCGAATAAACGTTGGCGTCCCATCCTGGATTATTTGTAGCCCTAACCTGTCAATCGCATCCGCTAAGCGCCTCCCACGCGCATCCACTTGTAGCGAACCCCAATCATAACTATGCCCATTATAGTCACCCCCTACAATAACAGGAGACGAAAATTGTCGAAACCACGCAACCCATTCAGCTGTTGATGGGTTCCGCGTCGCATGTAGAAAGACAACCGTGACCCAACAATCGCACATCCATACTTTAATGGCAACTGCGTCAATTCCCACCACTTGCTGACTAATTGGGAAACTAAGAAACGGGACTGACCACTTGATAAAGACTCCTACTTTCAACCCCGAAAATACAAAATCTGCCCCTAATGCGGACGCATCAAACCCCCGCATGTTGTTGGCTTCCTGAACGCCCAAAATATCTGCATGCACCAAAAGTTGTTGGATTTCAAGTATCTTACTCCTAATCCCTCTCGCATTCCAGGTAGCAATAGTAAACTTGGCGAATTTATTAGTTAGGTTAGGTTAGGCTCCTCCTACCACACCTCTCCTCATTCCTGATCTACTCCTGACGACTGACTACTTACGATTACCTGGCTATCTTCCACCTGCGAGCATATTACTTGTTGCTGGCACTCTCTTTCAGTACTAGAACTATCTTCTCCTGCCCCCAGAAGTAGCGCACTGTCTTCTTGTTCAATGGCCATAACCTCCACATCCGCTTCTACTTCCACCTGACCTCCAGCATCCATATTTTGCAATTCTGCATCAGACACAGACATAGCACATTGGTTTTGCGACGAAACTGCTTTTTTCCTCTTCCTCCCTCCCTTCTTCCTTTTCGCTGGAGGCGTCAGCCAGGGACCATCACTCTCGTCTCCTCTGCTCCCTAGCATCTTTTCTTGCACTCCTGTCAGCACATCTCCTTCATCCTTACTAGTTGCTGCTACTACACTTGACTGCTTGTCGTGTTCCCGTGACTCAACACCTCTCTTAGCGACCGTATTGCTAGGGGCACCAGTGCACAAGGCGATCTGCCCCGTAGGTGCTATTGGCGACTGCTTTGCCGGCTGTTGATGACTCTGCCGCTGCTGCTGCTCCCGTACTACATCCACGTGTGGCCGTTGTTGCTGCTGCTTACGCTCATTTGCCACCCGCCCTGCCTCTTGTAGGTGCTGACACAGTTGTCGCGGGTCACGCCATACGCCACAGGTTGTGCATGCCACGCTCGCGCACACGCGACGAAAGTGCCCTCTCATTCCACAACGCAGACACTTCGGCGCTCGCTCACCCACTATCACTAAGGTTTCGATCCCTCTTATCACAACTTTATCAGGCACATCCTCAATGGATACTCCTTCTCTCAACCGCAAAGTCACAAGGCGAATGCCTGTCTCACACACTACTCTGCCCCGTACAACAAGTTTTTCGAAGGCGTGCTTTCCAATTACAGCAATGCGAGCAAGCCCTGTTGCCACTTCCTGCGGAGTTATCCCACGTGGGAGCCAGTGTAATCGGGCCTGCACTGTGTATTCATGAAGGTCATGAAAATCCGCATAGCTCCCATTAACTTTCACCGCTGCACGAAGCAGCTTCTGCTTCGCAGCTACTGTACGCACCTCCACCTCAAAGGCTTGACTCGCCCTGAGGGCACCTATAGCGACTACTTCATCCACTCCCACAATGTTCTCAACCGCTGCATAAATATGCATCATAGAATACGGCCTCCCTGCCACACTGCACACCATAACTACTGATCTTGGCATGGGTACATTTGCCAGTCCACCCCCATACAGTTTCTTAAGGGCCTGTAGATTACGGGCGCGCTGCTGCTGCTGTAATCCTGTCACTGAGTCCCCCTCCGCCACATCAGTCTCGACTTCACTTTCACTCCACTCAACACTTTCACCTCCACCCTCTGCCACAGCTTCACTGAACAGTCTCTTCACTGTGTGTAGTGCTGCCTCTTGCCCCTTCTCCCTCTCTTGCTCCCGCTCTTCACTTGGCTGTTGTTGCCGACCACCATTTTGTTTTCTACAGTTAGGCCTCACCTCCGTGTCAACTCCATATCTCCTTACTCTACCCTCAGGAATCATCATCTTCCTTGCCTCCCTCATCACCATGACAAAGGTTTCATCTGTTACAAGCCCTTGGTTCAACTCACTGCTAGTGATTATTTTCTTTTTTAATAGCTCTCTCAACAGCTCATCCACATCCTCCGCCATCTATCTTGAATGATTCTTTTATTTTGCCCTTCAACAATCAACTTTTTAGCAAAGACATAACACGTGCACGAAGAATGGATCTATATTTTGCTGAGTTGCATTGTTCCCGAATTACAATGGTTAAAACAACGTAAAACAATCAAAATGATCGTTCAGGGACCCGTAACTCCGGAAAGGATGGACCAATCGAAAAAGGTCGGTCTGAGGATGAAGCACAAGAGGTGAGAATGGGTTGTTTTACCAACCACTTGTTACTCACCCAATTTAAAGGTTAAAATTCATTACAAACTTTAATGTTAAATCCCCGAGCAGGCACCTCTCTTTACCAGATTTCTTTTTCTCTAAAAAAATCTGGTAATGTTCAAAATTGAGCCGGTTCAACCATACAAGCATTAATTGCTTTGGCTGACACAAGGCTCGTCAAAATAAAAAAAAAATAAAAAAATAAAAAAAAGTGTTAAAGTGACATGATGCCTGTAATTTCCAAAAATGACTAACTAGAAGAACTTGTCACGAAATCATTACCGTATTTTATGATAATTTCACAGATTCATAGTTATAGGGAAGTTACAACTTACGTTTTATGTGTTTTTAGGTCAATTAGGCAAAATTGCCTTGTTTTCGCCTCAAGCACCTCAAGCACTAGCAAGTTCCCCACGAACCCTGTCCAGCCCTATTATCACTCCTAGCAACAATTCCCAGGCTATTTGCGTACAGTTTTGGTATTTCATTCGTAAGGGTGGACTGTCATCTCTAGAAGTTTCGAAATGGGACTCCTTCAATTATTCAACTGGTATTTCCAAGAAGCATTGGTCCTATTCATCTCCTTTCTTTGGTGTACAGAACCAGTGGACGTATGCAGAAGTTCCTGTGCAACATCCACAATCTCCATTTCAGGTACTGTAACGATTTGTTTATAAACGTAAACTTCCAACTACCCTTTTAATAATAACATGGTTTGCCACAACTAATGGGAGGAAGACAGAAGGGCTATGAACCGCTTACACTGCTCCTTATTAACGTAGGAGAAACATCAGACCGGTAGTGGGGTGGCAGGCGGGAGTGGTCGTTTTAGAAATCTGTCGAGTCGTTCGCGACAAAGCCCCGCTTGGAAACCAGCGACTGAAGATGCGGTCACCGTTTCACTACTAAGGGCGTTCCAAATTGGCACAACACGAACCGAAAAAAAATGTCGTCGACAGTCTAAGTGAGAAGGCTGGAAATTTAGTTTCCATGCATGGCCCCTAGTAGTGACCGCATTATGTGAGAGGTCAAAAAAGGGGAGGTCAACCGAGATATGGCCGTGGAGAATTTTATAAGTTAAAATCAGGTCAAATTTAATACGACGAAGCTCAAGAAGCTCTAGGCCGAGCCTGGCAAGTCGATTCTCATAGCTGACATCACGGAGGCCATGCAGGCCCTTCGTGAACCGTCTTTGGACCCCCTCAAGTAGATCTATGTCACGAACCAAGTATGGCGACCAGACTGGGGTGGCGTACTCAAGAATGGGCCGAACGTAAACCTTGAAAGCCCAAACGAGTGTCGAAACATTCCCTGAGGTAAAACATCTCTTAACTGTAGCACAGCGACGATAGGCAGAGGCGCAAACCTCCCCACAATGGAGGCTGGATTTCAGGTTGGAGGTAAAATGAATTCCAAGATCACGCACCTCATGAAGGGAGGGGAGAACCATGTTTCCCAAGGGGTACTTACTGCATTTGTTCCGATTTCCCACATGGAAAGTAAAGCACTTCTGGGTAGAAAGGGGCAGCTGCCAGACTGAAGACCATTCAATCACTTCATGGATAAGAGAAAGCAGTCCGGGAGTCAGCGAATTTAAACCCAAAGGCATCATTATCAGGAAATTTCAAATCATTTAGGTAGATTAGGAAGAGAAGCGGACCCAGGACGGACCCCTGTGGGACCCCGCTTAAGACTGGTGCTCAATCAGAGAGGGCATCTTCCACAATTACCCTCTGGGTTCGTCCCAACAGAAAGGCCGTTAACCAAACTTTAAGCTTTCCAGTGACACCACAGCCATCAAGCTTCAAAAGAAGCTTTCGGTGCACCACCGATTCAAAAGCCTTCTTGAAGTCGAAATAAATATTATCTGATGGAATTCCAATATCGAGCGCACTGGTCCATCGGTCGAGAGCACACAGAAGCTGATGGGTGGATGAGCGTGAAGGAAGGAAACCAAACTGATCATGTGAAATAACTGAGTGTTCGCCAAAAAAACGGAGAAGACAATCTCGGATCATAGCCTCCATAACTTTACACGCCACACAAGTCAAAGCAATCGGTCTATAATTAAGTGGATCATAGGAGGAGCCCTTCTTGAAGATAGGAACAACATGTGCAGTTTTCCATGAGACAGGGAGCACCCCCAAGTTAAAAGAACAAGTAAACAATTTAGAAAGTGGGTAGCAAATGACACTAGCAAGTTCCCGAAGCAGGAAGGCAGAGAGACCATTAGGTCCACAAGATTTACTTGGTTTAAGTTTCATTAAAGTGTGAAATACCACAGAGGTTGGGAAATCGATCTGCGAAATAGATGCAAAAGGGTCAGATAGTTGGGAAATCGGGACCAGGGGGTTTCCATCATCAACGATTGAGTTGGCAGCAAATAGTTCGCAAAACTTCGCTGATTTATCATGCTTTGCAGTAATATAGGAGGTACTGTAGGAGGTACTTTTAAGGTACTGTAACCATGTGTGTGTGTGTGTGTAAACCAGCTAACTACTGTGCAACACGCGCAGTCACCATTTAAGGTACCGTAACCATGCGTGTGTAAACGTTCTTTTCCAACTACTGTGCAACAAGTGCAGTCATTTAATGTACCGTAACCATGCGTGTGTAAACGTTCATTTCCAATTACTGTGCAACAAGCGCAGTCACCATTTAATGTACCGTAACCATGCGTGTGTAAACGTTCATTTCCAACTACTGTGCAACAAGCGCAGTCACCATTTAATGTACCGTAACCATGCGTGTGTAAACGTTCATTTCCAACTACTGCGCAACACGCAAGGGCAGTGCCATTCAATGTACCGTAACCATGCGTGTGTAATATTTCATTTCCAGCTAATGAATCGTGTAATTATTTGTCTAACCCCTAAAATAACTTTTTTAAATGGTCCCTCATACCACTCGGGTGCTGCAATAGACGAGTAAGGCCGCCCGCGCACTGAGCGACTTGGCCGCGTGCAGCCAATGAGAATGCTTACTGTTTATGTAAGTCCACGCACTAATCATTTTCATTGGCTGCAGCAACCTGGCCGCGCGGCCAAGTTGCTCAGTGCGCGGGCGTCCTAAAATTCATGCATCATTGTCAGGCCAGAAACGTGAATTTATTTCGTCAAGATGGCGGCACGGCAGTGTACGCTACCATTTGCTTGCGGGTCCACATTGATGCATTTTGTTTTTCTACTAATTGCAACCTTGTTTCTTATTGTTTGTTTACCCTTATAAAAAATATGGAAGGCTAAAGTAATCTTTGATTTTATAAAAAGCATGAAGAGGCATAGGGTTGGTAGTTCTAGTTGACTATGTCTCCAAACGCTCTATACCCCGAAATGAAAATGTAAAGAAACGGAAATTAGGTGTAAACATTAGTATTAAACAAAGAAACTACAACGGAGCCAACATTGTGAACATATAGGAATGACAAGTGAACAGCAATTATGACGAAGAAATTCACGTGGCATTGTAACTCCGGGAATTGAACCGAGTCTTTGGATTCGGTCCCAGTAAATCGACACTATCATTATTACTGGTAACTTGCAATATGATTTCATGCCCGTATACAACAAATTTAGCTGTTCGGGAACTTGTTGTTTTTAGCTGTTTACAGTGCTAACTCCATGGTGAGGTATTTGTTGAATTGAAAGATGTGACACACGTAAACTTTAATGTTATTGTACGTTCGGCTTAAATCTGTCAAATTTTCATATTATGGTTTTTGACACGTCGTTTACCGCAGTGGTACGCGAGGGGCGGTAAACACGTGTTCTAGTGTGCAGTATTCTGTTTGGCGGTATGGAGTAGATCTCAATAAGTAGGAGGGCAGAGCGTGGTTCGGTACCGTACGGCCTCTTCAATAAGACGGTTACAAGCTTGAATACTGCACAAGCGTGCACCCAGCACGCCAGAGGTCCATGGAACAGGTGGAAACGGTACTATGATAAATTATAAACTGTCTGCGTTTGCGTATGGATTGAAGGACAGTATTTATCTCTCCCAACTTTTGATTTATTTTGACCCAACAGTACAGAATTGGCAAAGAAGGTACAGTCGGAGTTCTATACTCGTACGGCAGAAGATGATGTTTGCCCCTGCGTTGTCAGCTCCTGGGTTGGAAAGGTTTCCTCCGGATTATTGTCACGGTGTCATTCATGGAGTTGTGAGCCTTAATCAGCATCATCAGTCTAATCGTTGAAACTCTTTACAAACGGGAATAATGATAATCCGGTCGTAGGCTATACTTAAGACGTTGAAGGAATAAGCATCCTTGGTTAAGTTCAAGAGCATAAACTGTGGTGTTAATCTCTTGTCTAATCCATAGAATAGAAATGGCGGATGGCATCCATGTTTGTTTTCCGCTTCTACTAAGGTGGGTAGGAGTCAGAAAAAATAAATCCAACCGTTACGATTGCTGAGCTTGGAAAAAAAAAGTAAACAAAAACGAATCCAACAGTTGAGTGCGACAACGCAAGTGTGACAATATATCTGCCCATGCGGCATTGAGAAAGTTCAAGTTCAAGTTTATTACGAGAGTAAATAAAGGCCCCAACGCCATACACTCTCCTCTATCTTAAAAACTAACTTATTACTAACCAGGGGTACACCGGTTCTCAAAGAGTCCTGAGTCACACATAAACCTGGGCCCCCTTACAACTATAACTACAAATGACTGAACCGGTTCAACAAAACCAACCAAATCAACACTCCTGCTATCTAATCCCAGTACCCCCATTGAGAAAATTTAAGGTCTAACAATATAGATGTCGAGTATTGTTGGGCTTACAGTAAAATACAAGAATTGTTACAACAACAGGGCTACGTGATTAACATTGTCTTACTCAAGTATTGTAAAATCTACTTAGGTTGTATTTTCCTTGGCCGAGGGATTGGTGTTAAATCAGGTAATATGATCCTAGTATTATTTACAAAGTTTGCTTATTTGCAGGTTATTAGTAATATGTAAATATAGGTTTTACAGCTTTTGCTTAACTCCAGAGTTTTATGGCTCGAGTAAGCTTTAAAGGTGGGAGAGGGAGGAGGTCTTTGGCAAGTGTCACGTTCATGTCGATATCACCAGAAGGGGTTTTTAAGGAGCCCTTACGTGACACTGTGACAGTTTTTGCACATTTCCGAACCAAAAACTCATGTACCCTTTAATTAGTTTTATTGCTTAATGTACTTATGTTCACAAATGTAAAAAAGAATCGATATGGAAAATATGAATGAACTGCGTACTGGACAACACATACAAAAACACACAAAGCCCGTGATGAGCAGCTACTTTGAATTACCTTCACTGCGCATCAGTAAAAGTTGGAGAACAACACACAATGGAAAAAAAGTGGACGTCAGAACAAGGTTATAAGAATAATTGACGGAATAATTTTCTTTAATATCATCCAA
>JAHWFP010035644.1:2519-15716 GCA_023313725.1 Lithobius niger
GGGGGGGGGGGCGCCCCGATTCCCCCCCCCCCCACCAGCTACGGCCCTGGGTTACAGTATTAAAACGTGAGTAAAAAGGAGAAATATTTCGAAATTTTAACAATATCAATCTATGTGGTTTTAGTCAATAACCACTTTTTAATTTCTGTTTAACTTTGGAAAAAAATTTCTTAATCTTGGTGGAAATTTGTTGAAAATATTTGGAATTTGATAAGTCATGCCTCTTTTGCCATTTGACCTTCTCTGTAAATGTTCGTTTAACCACTTATTATTTTATACCTTTTTTTATCAATCCTTAGTTTATAATTATTATCAAAATTAAAGTTTAATCAGTAGTTGCAGTCCAATAATTGCTCGACATTTCAGCAATTTAATCTCTTCGTAAATATCCTTTGTATGTTTAGTTTTGATAGTCTTAAATAATAATAATACTACTAATAATAAACAATTATTGTTTACACGGCAAATTGAACGTTATAAATCAACAGCCAATATAACCATGCTAATAACCAGGTTACTCATGTAATGAACACAAAAACTAATATCTCCGTAAGTATTTAAGATAGGAATTTATCTTTGAATACACCCTTTTCTTGTACAAAATCTCAGACGTACATGTTGAAATTTAAACCAAATCAGAGCAAAATTAGAAACATTGTCGTATTCCAGATTGTCGTATTCAAATAAACTAAATCTAATTTTAGTCGAGTAGGCGTCCCGGCTCGCTTCGCACGGTCGGCCAATCAGCCCTTTACTTTCCTAATTTTTCTCTAATTCTTCTGTTAGCTTCATGTTTTCTTCCATTTTCTCTTTCGTAACGAACTCTTCCCCACACACCCCCCCCCTCCCATGGCACCATCTTTAGAACGGCACCTTCTTTTCGACGTTCGACCAACGTAAACTTCTATTAAATTAAATAGGGTTTAATAGATCAGTGACATTTGCCGCCATATTGGCACCAGTATGGGTTTTGGAGGGCATAAGTACAAGGTGCACTACATAAAAATGGAGGGAAAAACAACGGAAGATCGGATTTCTTAGGCTTAAAATAACGTTGTTTTCTCCAACAACAAAAATCGCGCGTTTTAGGTCTAAGAAATCACTCTTCACAGCATCGGCTTCAGTATGACGCCCTTCTGTTTCTCTCTGCAGTGCCCCTTGCAGCTAACCCATTAAGGCTCAACATAGAGTTATCTGCAATAATACTACGTCGTGTCACTGCTCTATACGTATAACCTACATATAACCTCAGGTGTAGGGAAGAAATTTAATATACGACGTAAATACGACTTTTTTTTCTATTTTCGAAATCATAAAAAAAAATAAGGAAAAAAAACAATTTTAAATGAATCCGAGATTTGTCAAGTATTCTCGAGTTGAATGAAGTCCTTCTGCGTCCCACATTCAATATTTTCAATGGTTGTTACGAGAATGTCAATAACAAGTTAGAAGGGTCCTTATTACAAGTACACATTTCGACTTCGAGTGTCGACCGCACTGGAGAACTTCACAACTCGTTGCAATAGCCTTTAAAACTAGTTAGCGGGCCACAAAACCGGATTCGCCTATTTAGGCGTGCTAGAAAACCCAGATGAATGTCTTTATTGAAGATGGGTATGATAAAGTAGGCACGTTAGAGTGGTTTAGGAAAAGTTAAGGTTGTTGTTTTTCCGACGTGGCGTCGATTGTTATACAGGCATCTGGTTTTAAGTGGTTCTAACTAGTGATGAGCCGTCGAGTTTCGTTTAAGTGTTCGGAGCAGCAGCGCCAACGAAGGAAGACTGTTTTAAGAAAAATGGAAAACGCTGCTTGGAAATCGTGTTCATCCGACCACGTGTAAGTGGCTGCAATCAAATCGGCAACTTAAATAAGATTTTGAATGTAGGACGGAATTTCACTGGGCAGAAGCTCAACATTCACTGGTTCACCAGTCAGAAACTGTCTGGACAATTTTCAGAATGAAAGGGTCAACAACTCATTACGTTTATTTTATCGGGAAAGAAAACAACAAAAATAGCGACGAAACTATTTTGTCTTTGTCAAACAAAAACAAAGTTAGATCTTTTTCATTTTTTAAAAATTCTTCGTGGTCTTGTAAAGGTGAATTTGCCTTTTTTCGACCTCAACTTGGTCGCTCTACTCGGGGTGACTAACTGAAATTATTAGTCCCATCCTGCAATCGGGAGTGCCTACAAAATTTGTTTGCCGTTGTGGTAATAACCCCAGCCAGGAACTCCCTTCTGGAGGAGGGTATTTCAGCGCGTCCGGCAGCTGGTTTCAGAACTGTCTTAAAGAGACTTTCACTTACACAGTTTTTTGACGAGGCCAATTTTTAAACACCCAGAAAACTTTGCTTTTGTGGGTCTCCATGCTGTTAACTAGAATTGGTGTCAGTGAGACATCCCCCTTCCAAGTTCCTTACTTCTATCTGTGGTCAAACTATTTTATTACTATACAGGGTGAGGCAACTAAAGTGTTACAAGCAGATATCCTGTGAATGGCTAATAAGAGAATAATAATGATAGAAATGCAATGATGGGTGTGATGGGTGACACGAGAAAAAAAAAGGAATGACCTTGAATTGATATTTCAGGGTCATCCTCGTGCTATCTTCCAAAAGAGATACTACACGGCACAAAAGTAAATTAGAAAGTTGGACGCAAGCAGACAATATGACCAACAACAACAACAACAACAAAAAAACAGATTCAAAATCGGATAATAAATAAAATAGTTACGATGATGTTTAAAAGCTAACTCTGAACATGCTGGCAGCGCTGTAGTGTAGCCAACTGCCAACTGTTGGTCATATTGTCTCCTTTCGTCCAACTTTCTAATTTGCTTTTTCCCCGTATCGTATCGCGTTTGGAAGATAGCACGTAGATGACCTTGAATATCAGTTCAATATCAATTCAAGGTCATTCGTTTTTCTCGTGTACACGTCCCCCATCACAACCATCATTGCATTTCTATCATTATTATTCTCTCACTAGCGGAGTCGCTCGCTTCGCTCGCTCATTCCGCGTCGTCTCACTCCCCTTCCCTCCCCTCCCCCCGGTCTCCCCCCCATTAAGTTGCCGTTCGGTCGGTAGATGGCATCGTATGTTCGCGCTGCTGGACGTTGCGTTCTGGGCGCTGCAGATGCAGATGACTGCATCGTATGTCCTGCTTGCTGCTGCTGCTGGCTGCCTTGCGGATTTTGTGTAATTATATATATAGATTAGCCATTCACAGGATATATATCGGCTCGTAACACTTTAGCCGCCTCACCCTGTATAGGCCCTGTATAGGCCAGTGACATAACGTAGTATTATTGTATATAACTCTATGGTGGAGCCGGTAACTGGGTTATCTACAAGGGGCACTGGAGGGGGGAAAGAAGGTCGTCTTACTGAAGCCAATGCTATTAGACTGGATTTCTTAAGCCTATAACGCGCGATTTTTGTTGTTGGAGAAAACAACGTTTTTTTAAGCCTAAGAAATCCGCTCTCAAAACACTGTCTTGACTAGAAATGCCGTTGTTTTCTCTTACATTTTAATCTAGTGCACCTTGTAGCTATGCCCTCCAGATGGTGTCTCGTAGCCAATATGACGTCACTTGACGCTGCCCTATACTAGTGGAAAGCCCGAACTAAGTTCGGGGAGAAGCATGTGTGTGGTCACAAATACCCAAAAACTACTGGATTCAATAACTATGCAGCATTACAAAATGAGACCAGGGCAGACCAAGGCAAGTCTCTTCCTTTCCAACGTCACGCATCATTCAAATTCCTCTTTTAACCCAATCGGTACCCTGCCCTCCTCTTTCTACCTCTTCTGCGTTGAGCCATTCAGTCCCTTCTACTCCTGCGTCATCCCCCTGCTGGCAAAAATAAAATGCAACAACAACAAAAAAAAGAAGTGATATCTGAAACAAAACCGACAAGGGCGAAAGAACCCACCAAGTTTCAGCCAATCAAGGTAGTGATATCAGAACAAAAATGGCTGCCACCAAGTTGCTACATGGTGTACCAACCCTAATTGACCCTGTTCCTCTTGCAAAGTAGTGATATATCACCCCTGCCAACGAACAACCGCTAAGCTAATCCCACCGACTATTACTTCAGATTCAGACGTTAAATAAAAAAACTTGACCACTGCTACGGATTGTAGCAATGGTCAGGTCTTTCATTTTAACCTTTGATCTAATAGTCGGCGGAATTAGCTAGGCGGTTGTTCGTTGGCGGGGGTGATATATCACTACTTTGCAAGAGGAACACTTTTCGGTTAAGGTTGGTACACCATGTAGCAACTTGTTGGCATCCATTTTTGTCCCGATATCACAACTTTGATTGGCTGAAACTTGGTGGGCTCTTTCAACCACCCTAATGTCGGTTTTGTTTCAGATACCATCACACAAAAAATTAAAACTCATGCGCCTTACACGCGTTAAATATGCACCGACGTTCTGGCTAGATTATTTCAGCTTGTACGGAAAGCCAACCAATGAACACCAACCAACTTAGCGATCGAGGCGCCATCCATAGACTGGCCGTCAAGGCAAATACCAAAGATGAAGGCCACGTCAGTAACAGCCGCTCTTGCGCCAGATCTGCGAACAATTTGCCCGGAAAATCCAATTTAAATCGCTGTCTTGTCAAAGTCTGACGGGGGATTAGCGAGGGAAGAACTTATTGAGGCAAACAAAAGCTGTCATCACATTCTATTACACTGAATTCTTCGTAGCTTCATTTGTTCTACCACTAACAATCGTTGGTATTCATTTCACACGAGACTTTAGGCTAATCGATGCCAGTCTGAACTGATTTTGACGTCTAGGTCGGTGAATGCACACGGACTTGTCTCTGTCGTCCGCACCACATGGCAGTGTGCAGCGCGCACAACAACAAGGTCCTGTGGCTGAAAGCTATAGTTCGCGTTATTCGACCCAGATCGGTTCACTTAGTTTTGGTAGCGAGTTTGGACATCTCGACGCATAACGGGACAAAACAAGTAGCCTGATCGAACTATTTCTCCCATAGATCTCTTAAAAACAAAAAACTCAAGTGTGCCGTAAAAAACTGCTATATGATTGATGTTTCACTTTACTGGTTAAAATGTACACGGATAAAAAATTGATGATTTTTAACTGAAATACGTAATCAAATGTAGAATTGAGGAAGTTGCATCTGTTGAAGCGGTATTGTGCATTACGAAGCTTAATTATTGGCCCTATTGCATTCCTTATCAACCAGTTTAGACGATCTCAGTACTATACAGCAATGCTTGTAACAAGCTTGATGTATCTAGACACACGCTAGTGTGTCGCGCCAAGTTAGGCAACAAAATTCACAACAAACATCACATCAATTCAATTGTTGAGGTGGTAAACCATTGTAGCGCGACGCCATTGCGTCAGTGTCTTATATCTTGAAGCATATAGTTGGGCACATTTCAGGTACTTGGGGAAAAATAATAATGCGTTACAAAAGCTTAAATTGTGTTGAAATCGAGAGCAAAAACCCACCTGACAAAAATTAACTCGTGTCTGAATGCCAGCTATGCTGCTTTCAATGCAAAATCTGCCCCTCAATAACGTTGAAAATGTGTTACTACCTAGCTAGCTAGCTAGTCCGCTCATCCGCATGTTAAATCCCATAGGGTGATTATTCATCGATTCCGAGATAACGGGAAGGCTTCCAGCTATGAAACTGGATGAATGGGTGCAGTACAATACGAACTGCGTACCCTTTATGGTTTGGAGCCTGGGGAAGTAACAGGGATGGCGTGGGAGGGCGCGGAAGTATGAAAATATTGTTATAACCATTCTTAGTATTGTCGGCATCGTCTCTCATTGGACGGCCAAAGTTCCAACAATGAGAACGTGTGCCTAGGCACACACTAGTGTATCACGGTAAATTTAAACAACGTTACAAAGAAATTTTATTCACGTCAATTCACGAAAAATAAACTAAGTGTAAAGACAAAGCAACATAAACGAAGCCAAAAACTGGTAAGGAGGTAAGTTGAGAGTGGTTCGGCCCTTCAAAAGAGTGATATCAACACACCAAAACTAACTAAATACAACAAATTACAACAAAATTAAAACCAAACCGAAAACCAATAAAGAGGTGACTAAGTTGAGAATGGTTCGTCCTATAGGCAAAAGGTAGTAGCAAAATGTTGAAAACCAATTTCTTGTTGACGTGGCACTTTATTACTCATCTGCACGGTAAGTGGAGTTGAGTCAATACACAATTTAAAAAAAGGACTGATATCATATAAAAAACCAGAACTGGTAAAAGGGGTCACCAAGTTCCGAATGGTTCGGCCCTTCAAAGGAGTGATATCAACACACCAAAACATTCGCCAACTTAATCGCACCGAATAATACTTTGGACGTTAAATGAAAACTTGAACATTGCTACCGAAAGTAGCAATGTTCTAGTTTTCATTTAACCTTCGAATTATTAAGCGGTGCGATTACTTGGCGAATGTTTTGGTGTGTTGATATTACTTCTTTGAAGGGCCGAACCATTCGGAACTTGGCGACCCCTTTTATCAGTTCTGGTTTTTGATATGATAGGATCTTACCCGTTCCCCGAGTGCTGAGCTCTAACAATAACGAGGGCGTGCAGCACCCGAGGTATTTTTGGGCTCAGCATAAGGGAACGGGCAAGATCCTATTTCTCAACCGCTGTCGCCTTCTCCGCACGACCCGTCATTGTTACCACGCGTTGACTTATTGTTGCATTTGAACTAGTGCTAACGATCGTTAAGCGGCGTACAAACGTTCTAGTGAAGATATGATGGTGGCAGCATCTGATGTTTTGCACGGTAATCAAACCACTGACAAAACAAGATAAATGCAGCTAATTTCACGATGAACAATTAAAGCAAACATTCATGGTGCCACATTGCATTTCCTACAACTGTGTTATGTTGTGATGAATTTTAATTCTTGAATTACGAAATTTCGTAGTCTTTTTTTTTTTTTTTAAAGTTGCAGCGCATTTCTGAATTTTAATGATTCTTGAATACGAAAGCTTCGTACTCTGATTTTTATTTTGGTTGTTGGATGTATTTGATCTGTGTTTAATCATCATTGATAAAATTACGATAGGAGATTCGTGTTGTTGGCGTTTATGCCGTATTTGTGAGAGATGTAAAACGAAAAAGGAAAGCAGTGCTGAGATATCCCAGCGCCCAAACCGAAAACCATTGTTGCGATCCTACACTGTTCCATTGTTACAAGAGTGCGGAGAAGAAGAAAGCGATTGAGAACTGGGATTTACATCCCAGGCCCGGGAGTAACTAAGATCGACAAAGGGCCAGCGCGCGCACAACAAAGAACGAATCGTGCTGACGTTCTTTTGCTCAGAAAGCTTGATAATGCGATTGTGCGTGCAACAATGTTGGCACAAAATACGAATCCTAATGCCGATTTTCCCCTTCAGCGAACAAGGACGATGTTGCAATAACAATGACAGTGAACGCTTTTTTCAATTGTTGCTGGGTGATAAATAGGTTATTACCCGCTTTCCTCGTACTGAAGTTAACAATGGCTCGGCCCTTGAGAGGACTCGACATTGTTAATCTCAGTACTCGGAAAACGGATAATAACCTATACTAGACGTCATTTACGGAACATAATTTTGTTTGCTCTTCCCGCTAAAAGAGGGCTCTGCTGACCGTTTCTGCCTTATTATCTGTCAGTCAGTTTTCACTTCTCAAGTAAACAAATTTTAATTTTTGGCTTGTGATGGCAAAGATTTACTCTTTTGGGAAGTCGAGTTAAAAACGAGCGCTTATCTAATTAATTCGTGGTAATTAGGTGAAAGATAAAATAACATCAGAGTCTTCTGTCAGTGGGTAGAGCAAATAAAACAACACAAACAAGAAGCCCTAACGGTATCTCATGTTGAGCAAACTTGCACTCTAAATTAAAGCACAAATTTACTCAACACAAGATGCCTCTCATCATCCATGCGACGTTCAATCCATCCGAGGCCCGTCACAAACCTGCTACGTAAAGGCTTGTTGTTTGTTTCATTCCGAGGTTTACCAAAAGCGGGTGCAAAAATGAAGACAAACAATTTGACACGTGCAACAAATGTATATAATTATGTAATACGCGTAGTTCGTATGCACTTAGCAAACTCATCATGCACTAAAATGAAAGAGGGCGAGTGGCCAACAATGTCGATAACAATCAGTTACAAACGATATATTGCGTCAATAATGCTAGCTATGTGAGAGCCGAGTTGAATAGTTTCAGGGTTGTGCCTTTAACAATCAGCAAGATGGTGAGCGGGTTTATTCTTGGCACGGTAGCAAAGAGAAAGATTGTGTAGCTTTGTGGCTGCTAGGCTCCAGTACGAATGATTAAATAAATAGTAAGAAAAAGAGGGAGCGGCCAACAATGTGACAAACGAAATATTGCTTCAATAATGCTGACGAAAAATAGCCAACTGTGGGAGAGCTAAACCAAAATTAGACTGAATAAATTCTTCTAAGGGAAGCTGGGGAACTTTGGGGTTAAATTAGGGTAAAGAGGCTTGTTTAGATTGGGGGGGGGGGAAGCCTAACCACAATTGGGCCTACTATAGGCCTAACAGCCAAAAATCCCCCTAACTAGTAGACCTATCAGGGGTTGAGGGAGAACCAGTTACAAACGATTTCTGATTTTACTATGCTGGCCCCCCCTTGCTTAAATACATTTTGGTAACCCCTGACAACCGTGAAATAGCCAGGGTGTTATGGGAAATGAAAGCTTCTAGAAGGTTCTAGAGGCAGGAAACGGAAATAACATTACAAGGCATAGATAATGTCCACCTATGTAAGAATAGACACACTAGACTAAGATTGGCCATTGGCCCCAGCAAACCTGAAATTAAACAAAATTTGCGACAAATGCTTCCATTAGAGCTGAGTTGAATCTGTATAACTAAGATCGTAATATTTGTTTGTTTGTTTGTGTGTCACCAGATCACCGAGATTCCCATTACTAATTCGTATTTATTTTGTTTGTGCGTCCAAACGGAATGTCTGCCAAACGGAATGGTCTGTTCTGTATAAGTAATGATTCAAACTGTGTTTTCAACAAAGAGGCACAGTACGGGTGACGTCATATGTTTGTCCAATCACAATATTTTCACGCAAACGGGATTTAGGCCTTTATGTCTTTTAACCCTGAATGTAACTAAACCTAATGAAAGCGTGGGCGACTGTTAACGGGAAATTACAGTATTTTTCATGCAAATGGGAAATTACTACAATGCTTTATAAAACTGGCCATATAAGCGGTGGTGCCCTAGTAGTTTCAAAGTTGGTTGAGTAACAATCACTGCATGCACGCTCGTTGTGGCGGGCTTCTGGCGCTTGGTATTAAAACGGAGAACAGGGAAATTTAGCCACACTGAACAAACATGGCACTACTACAGTACCGTCCGGATCTTGCATGACAATTACCACACAAGACTGGGGTGGGCAATATGGCCGCTTTGAATATGGCCACTTATGCGATTGATTTGTTCGTTGCCGCTTTCTGTCAACCGAGGGCGGCACCGACCGTACGAACGTGTCGCTTTTTTTTTGCAAGCGCAGAGAAATAGCTTAAATCTGGCCGAGTGATATTTTTTTAAACTATTTAAGAAATACTTTTATAGGTAATACAAATTTGCCACGAAATTATCAACATTAGGTATTTGGTTTAAAACAGTAAGCTTTTAGTGGAAATGCAGATTCTTTTATTTTGGTCATCGACAAAATCAACAAAGACAAAACCTTTAGCCAGCAAAACAATACCACATGCCGCGCGAACAGGTGTAGTTTGCAAGGTGAACCAAGTTTTTTTTTTTCCCTGTTCGACGGAGACACCAGGGCCGAAAGGGTTGAATACAAATGCTACTGCCAGTCCAAATTTATCGGCGCCTGGTCTTGCCCCTCTAGCCGTAGAACGGCTAACCTATTTTTTGCCCCCCCCCCCAACCCCCACCTAATAAGCCGTACAAAATAGTCAAACATCAGTTTTATAATTTTTATTTGATGAACCCACTTTAAAGAGACGAGATTATGAAGGGACATGATTTTTTTTTCAAATAAAACCAGATTTTATAAATTTAGAAAGCTGTTGTTTAAGTTCATTTTGTGTCAGAAACCGTATGTGAGCAAAATTTCACAAATCATACTTATCAGAACAAAAAAAACTTTTATGCAGGTAAATTCTGTAGAAATAATCAGTATAACGTGGGAAATTATGTAGAAATAATTACTAACACGTGGAAAAATCAAAATTATATTATAATTTTTTTTTTTTAATCAAACAAAGGGCTGTGGCTAACTTTCACGTTACATTAAAATCCGTCCTACGGCAAAGTACGGTAGAAAACAATGTCCAAAAATTGGCTGTAAAAAAAATTCTGATAAAATTATGCGTAATAGTACTTGTGTGGGTCCCGCGAGAACCCCGTTGGTCGTTCGAGGCTAGCTAGTTTATGTAGCTTCGCAACTGTAGCGAATTCAGTGCAAGGCGAACTTTATGTGGAAAAATGTTGCACAAAATCCTGGCTCTCTAGTTACGTGTCGCGCGATCAGAGCTGCAATCTGATTCTCTTCCAAAGATGATGAGTGCTCATAATGGCTCCACTCCGGAAACCAATCAAACAACGGGATCCCAACTAGGTTCATCTTGTTCGAATCGAGAGTCGCTATCATTTGAAGCATAAGGAACGCAAAGTTCCGATAAAGGATCGCGTACACGTTACGCAACTCGGCAAAGTGCCGCAACGAAGTCAGCCACGATTTCTTCCCAAAATTGTTAAGCCTTGAAGGAAAAGAAGCAACCAACCCTCTGTAAACATGATTCACGAACGAATTTTTTAAGAGTCTGCTGCGTTTTCTTGTAGCCTCGGGGTGGACAGTAATGAAATTTGTGCAGGGACGAATCACTTTATTGGGGTGGCGGCAGTGGGGCAGCAATTTTAGCCAGGGAGCGAACCGAAAAATTCAACTTTAGCGCCCCCCCCCCCCCACCCAAAAAAAATTCAAAATAACACTTGTAATTTTTCGTCACACCGAATGTTCTTAACTGCTTCATACCCTATTTTTGGAAATATTTTTAAGTCCAGCTGTAAAAAAGATGGTCTTTCAACTCTCACAGTAACAATTGGGCTCTATTGATGTAACCTCAAGTCCTTCTTGTCGATTTGAAAGAAATTAACGTAGTTTTCTTAATAAATAACCAGAATTTTCTTCGTTTATACGTTTTATTTTGAACTGATGAGTGGGGCGGGGGCCAGGGGGGGCGGCCAAAAATGGGGTGGGCCAAGCGCTCCCCCCCCCCCCTAGCGTCGTTCCTGTTGTGAGAGTTGTAGGATACACACTGTAAGGTCTCGTTTACGCAACGACTCGCCGTTGCATTAGCTAGAATTTGATCGCGATGGCAGATGGGTCGTTGCCGTGGTAACGACGCTACCTGGATTAGCTAAATTCGACACCGTGTCAGTAAATACCTGCAATCGTATAATCTGTGACAATAAGATAAAGAATTCCTCCTGGCGAAACGATTCTCCAGTAGCTTCTTAACTCACATATTAACTGTTTTTTGTTGTGAGCCGGCAGAGCTAAAACCGCCGCCATGTTGGAATTTCAGATGATTCTAGCTTCTAGCTGCGAGTCGTTGCTTAAATGCGCCCTCAGACTTGGGAGTATCCGTGTTGGTAAGGGCGCGTTTACGCATCGACTCGCCTTTGCATTCTCGCAGCTAGAACTCAATCGTGATGGCAAAGGTGACATTGTGCGTAATCATCCTTAAAAACGTACCATGTTCGTGTGCGCATAGCGACTCCTCTTGAACTAAAGCACCTACAAAGATGAGACTAGTGCCTATATGAAAGATAACTAAATTACGCTTCGGATTACCTATTTTCCTTGCAGCAATTTGATTTGAAATGACCCTTAAAAATACGGAAGTGCCTTTAAAAATTACTCATGATGTCAAACGTCGATCAGGAAAACTATTCAGGCAAACTTGGTTGGTAAAAGAAAACCTAAAAAGACGACATGGCTAGCCTAAAAAAAATGCGGCGAATATGCGGCTGACGTATTTCCGGCGGCGATTTCGGCAATCGGCGGCGGCTGAGGGGTCTAGGTACACTGCGAGTTACGGTAACTGCGCCATGGCCGAGTGGCCCTCTTGTTCTGACTACAGTGCTTCGCTCAGCTTGGAATGTAGATAGAAAGCGGAAAGGTGCCGTGCAGTGCAAGCATTCTTTGCCAGAAGGGGCAGCTGAGCTAGTAAACTGTTCCACTTCATCGTGGCTGAGCGGTGAGCGGTGGTCATCGTGGCTGGGCGGCGGGAGAGCTCAGCCCGGTTGCTGGCCAAGGTAGTGTGAGAGGCAACCATGCTCCTTCAGCGGCTATGGGAACTATTCTGGCCAATTCTGGGCATTCTTTCGATACGCCCGTACGATGATCGGAGGTTTCCTGGATCGAATCCCCGGGTTGGCACCTCCCTTAACCAGATATTTCTTCCACTCTAAGAAGTCTGGTAAAATGTTCAAAATTGAGCCGGTTCAGCCACACGAGCATTCAATTGCTTCGGCTGACTTAGGGCTAAAAAAAATAAATTAATTAGTGGGCCCCGGTTTCCCCTACTGTGTGGTCTGAATATCCCCATCTCTGCTCCCTCTTTGAACCCCTGCTGGTTTGTGTTATGGAAGTAAATGTTTATTTTCAATGGAGGACGTTTCTCTGTTCTGATACCAAGCCCAACAAACCCAACAACGGTTGTGCATGCAGTGATTGTTACTCAACAAACTTTGAAACTCTTCCAAATCGGCTCTTACGAGCTAGCTTTATTAATGCAATATGTCGATTGTTATAGGCCACATCTGTGTGTTTGACATTGTCGGTCGCTCGCCCTCTTTCACTATGCACCATCTTTCGTTGTAGTGCATAATAATGATGAATTTGCTTGCCCAATCTAAGCGTCTCATACACGGCGATAGCCGTGTATATGTATGATTGAAGCCCTCTCTCCAGCAAAATTAAAACTATTAATTTCTCCGTTTCTATTCAATATATTTCGACCAAACTTGGCCAGATAGTAGATAGCAACTTTTCCAAACTTTAGACCAACTTTTATGCAATTCCGTGCAAGAGTAAACGTATAGGGAGCCACACATAAATTTGAAAACTGTTCACTTGTTGTTGTTC
>JAHWFP010035644.1:21141-32908 GCA_023313725.1 Lithobius niger
TACGTTGGTTTGGTTGTTTTAGTTGTGTTATAGTTGTGTACTTAGTTATAGTAACGGGTGCATGGCCTCGGGCCAAAACCCGGAATAAACATGTCGAAAGAAAGTTGCAGACATAGGGCCTTAGGGCTTCGTCGGGCAGATGACCGGGTGCGGTTAACGCTCGCTAAAATCCTTTGATCCTTTGAAAGAAAGATGGGCTGAAGAAGGGGCGGAGAAGGGGCTGATTGGTTTTGTTTGGTGTCAATATGTGCGGTACTGTGTTTTGTATAGTCTTTTTGTATAGGGGCGTACGGCGTTTTGCCAAGGCCTCGAATAAACAAAGGAAAGAAAGATTGAGAAATGAATTGAAAGATTCCGCCTGGGAATCTGGCTGTTGCAAACATAGGGCCTTAGGGCTTCGGGCAGATGACCAGGAGTGGTTAACGCTCGTTAAACCCTTTTTTGAAAGAAATAATAAAATTTCTCTTTCCCTTGATGGGAGAGAGAAGGTGGGCGGGAGAAGAGGTGAGCAGCTGGATCTTGATGTGGCATTAGTGCGGCGGTTATTAGTGTGACGCATTCTCTGTATTCTTGGTATTCTGTGTTTGGTGTTTTGCATTTAGTGTTTTGTACAGCAGGGCGTACGGCTCCGGGCCACGGCTCTCAATAAATATATATGTGTGAAAGAATCAGTGTTTCAGCTAAACGCATATATTTTTAATCCAAACTAAGCTGCGTTGTGAATTTCGCGAGGCCTCGAAACGATAAAATCCGATAAAACGATAAAATTGCAGATAAAAAACGATAGAATTGCGTATTTATTCCGCACATGCAGGCTTTCAGAGATGAGTTGAATTGTTTCAAAGTGGCCAGCAACAATCGACTGCATGCATAAACCTTTGTAGCGCGACGCCATAGCCGTAAAAAAGGTACACGGATTACAAACAAAAACGTCAAGTCAGCCGTAAAAAAGGGGGATATATGATTGAATTTTCACTTGTTCAAATGAACACGGATAAAAATTTATGATTTTTAATTTAAATAATAAAATGTACAATTGAGAAAATTCGTCTGTTTAGGTGCTGTTGTGCTTTACCAAGCATATATTCAAAACGTAACGCACAACAGCACCTAAACAGATGGAGTTATCTCAATTGTACATTTTATTATTTCAATTAAAAATCATCAATTTTTATCCGTGTTCATTTTAACAAGTGAAAAGTCAATCATATATCCCCCTTTTTTACGGCAAACTTGACGTTTTTGTTTGTAATTATATATATATAGATTTCGAGAATCTATCGTGCAAAGAGCCTTGAAACTGGCTGTAAATTAGTCTTGAATTGCCTTGAAAAAGCCTTGAAAATAGTTTCGTCTGTAATGTACGAACCCTCTCTATCCAAGGAACCATTTCAATATTTTTTCTGTGTTGGAACGAAACAAAACAAAAAATAAAAAAGGCTGCATTTTTTATTATTTTATTGTAAAGCAAAGTTGCGTGCTTAGAATTACGTTAGTTTCCTCCCTTATGGGGCTTATGAATAAAAGACCCTCTATAGCTTTTCCTTACTAACATGAAACAAATGCTATATATCCTTCGTATGAATAAATCATGAGCCAAAGAAAGACCTGTTACGTTAAAAATCGATCGGAACCGTGTAAATAAACATGGGCACTTGTTTGTTGTTCCAGCAACTACAGGAAAAATACACAGGAAAGTCCGTTAGTGCTTGGCTACGTCAGGAAAACAAAGACAACGCATAAAAATGGCAAAAATAAACTTAGACACAGAACCTAAAGTGTGCGCGGCCTATCTTGAGTTCGCCGCAAAACGAACACAGATAATCGATTGTACTTTTTTGGCAGCGGAGTGCCTTGTTGATATCCAAGATGGTTACAAAAACAATGGCGGCCGTCGATTAAAGCCGCCCCCTCCAGGAAGACGTAGTCGCTCATAAAATACTTCCAGGACTCAAGATACTCCGCGCAGACAATAACGGTTAATACACCTAAAACATACAAGTAACCAGGAACCCAGTAAAAACTGACTTACTCTCTGCCACTTGCGAACTACGTTTCCCAGAGGCGAATTTACATCTTTGCGTCCTATGGGCTTCCGCAGATTTATTTCTAACCCAACACCCAAACCTTCCAATGTTTTCATGTTTTTTTTTTTTTTGCCTTATTTTCTTTTGGCTATTTGACCCGTTTTTCGAGGCATTTTTTTGCTGTATTTTGCCGCACCTTGGATTTTGCTGCCCTGAGCTATGGCCTCCTAATTTACCCTATAAACAAGGACCTCTGCGTTTGTAGGAGTAAAATTGGCTTCACTGGATTCCTAATTCAGTCATGCCGCAACATGCTTCGTTTCTGTTAATTTTTTTCATTTAATTTAATAATTATTTTTGGCGTTTTCGTTGTTTTTTTTTTGTGTTTGTTGTTTTGTTTTATTTAACATTTCTACGTGTTTTGTGTTAAACCTGCAATAAAACCAAAATAAAGAAACGTTGTGCTTGTAGGTCATTCCTCTTCCGAACTGGGGACGGGACGTCAGGGGGACAAACTGGCTTAGGCATACAAATTAGTCCTGTCGGAGTGGTTCACTGTTTAAAGGCACTAGTCGCCTAAATGCACAAAAGATGGCCGACTTTGTCATTAAAGATAAGCTAGGGATAATTAAGTTTGGGACTTAGGGTTAAAGCTCTTAATTAAAGTTCTAATAGAAATAGCGGAAATAAGCCCATTTGGATTGAAGACTTATTTGCTAGGTGGTGGGATGGGATGGGAATGTGAACGCTGCACGTGAAGCTGCTATAGGCAACGCATAGGTCGGATGCCTTCACGTGGTTAGAACAATGTGCTGATTTAAATATTTTTTTTTGTATTTCTACAGTGTTTGAACGATTGTCGAAATTGAATACAATTCTTTTTGGTCATGAATAAATCGGGTATCGTTGAAACGTCCCGACGCCAGTGCCCTTTTCCCAGGTTTGATATCCTTGCGGGATGAGGCACCAATTCAAGAAAAGTTGTAGATGAAAACGGAAAATGTTCAATTCATGGAGCCGGTGGCTGCACCAGTTCGAAGAGACCCAACACAGCCCGCAATGACCTCTTCTATAGATTAAGCTCACATTGCGGCCAGCGAGCAGCAAAAGGCTCTAAACCATACGCAATGGCTGTTTGCCGTGACGTCACCACGAGTTAGCCAATGACGAACGAGAACAACGGCTGTTTGACCGTCTGATTGGACTAGCCCAGGCACGTGATATACACGTCACCGCAAAAAGCCATGGCGTGTGGTATAAGCGCGTGTTCACAAACGATGCAGAGTCGGAGATAGAAGTTTGTTGTGAGTCAAGTGCCTTGACGAAAGTGTCGTTGCCATGGCAACCTACCACATCGTTTACTGTTAGGTTACTGTTAGGATTCTTTATAATTAAATACAAGCTAGTTTCGTTTAGTTTAGTTTAATTTTAGGCTGAAAATTAAGTAGAAATTCCCACATAAAACTCATGGCGCCCTCTATAGACGTAGACGGAACTAATAGGAATGAATTTAAGACGTTTTGTCCTGACCAACCCTCTAAATATAATTGGCTACAATTGTATTGGCTATAATTGGCTATAATTGGCTACAATTGTATTGGCTATAATTGTTGCCAACACGTGACGTCACAATCTTGCATCACATTTTTGGCGTTCACAACACCCTAATTTTTTCGCTTATTATTAAAATGTTTAACTCAACAAATTGTAGGGAGACAGCCTTCTCCGCCGCTGGAAGCCAGCTTCTCTGCTATGCTCCACTCACAACATGTTCCCCTGTGCAGAGTGGATCGTAATTTGTTATCGATACAAGTTGTTATGTGTTGTATACAAATTATTAAAATAGTAAGCAAATGTAAAGTAATTTGAAATACTACATGGGGGGGGGGGGGGCTCGCAGAAAAGTGTGACGTAATTAGTAGGTGGTGTTTCAAAACAGGCCGAAAAGCGTGACGTAATAATTATATGGTTGGCCCCTGTGCGCGCAGCCTTTAATTTTTTTTAAAGCCGGAAGCATCACAAAATGCTAAATTAGGCAAAATATAGGCAGTTTTTTTTTCTGCCATTTTTGGTTCCGAATTTCATTAGCGTCTCCCCATCTCCCTCATTCTCTTCACATTTTATTTTTGCTTCCGTGCCAAAGTATTTTGCCTTTCATTAAGTTATTTTTCTTGATTTAGTTCCAGCTTCAAATTTTCTTTAAATTAATAATTTGCTTCTTACATAAAGGGATACACCTTCCCAGCGCCATTTTTCTCGATCTACCACATCAAGTACGACCCCAAAGGTCTATTTCGTTACCGTTAGTCAATCCCTTGGTAAAAATCCGATTTAAAATGTGGCGTCTAGGAGATTTTTTGTTGAATAATTGTTAACTTTATTTACTGTATCCTACACGTATATGATGCTTTGCGCGCTTACAATAATCATGACGTTTCATCTCTGTGCGTGCATATACTATTCTACTAATAATTACCATGAGATCATAAGACTAATGCGGTAAAAATTAAAATTAATTATTCCAATAGATCGCCGAAGCAAAATTATAAGACACTAGCCTAGAAAATTATAAATTGTGATGTTAAAATACGAGAATCATTCCGGTTTGTGACGACGCAATCTTTAACTTGATGCGTTTTCGTGTAATATTCCCAAAGTCAACCGAGACAGCAGCTAGCACCTTAGTTGACCTTGGCTCTGGTAATGCGCGGATGGCGATCAGCGTGTAGCTATTATACGGCAGGCGGAATGTTATAAGGCAGGCCGGGTGTCCCTTTAACCCAAAAGTGGGAGCTGTTTTTCATCTGACGCCTCATAGTTTACTTATCGCCTTCCCGCAATTAATATTTCCGCTTTATAATTTGTTCACGTGCAAACTTCCGGCAAAGCACAAAACAAACCACGCGGAAAGTGTTACGTAACCTTGGCAACGATTATTTCAAACCACTGAAATGACCTGCTGGTGGAAACTTTAAAAACGTTAGCACGAACTGCCTTTTATTAAGGGCCGATTACAAGAGGCCATTTTCTTACAGCTTTGATATTTCAAAGCATTTAATTAGTAAATCGTTAGTAGTTTGTCACGTTATCGGCGACTTTCTCTTGCACTTATCACAATTATTGCCATGTTTTACGTAATGTACGGCTTCTTACAGTCTGTAGTGTCTGGTAGATTAACTGCTATCACTGCTTCTTAAGAGCAGTGTGTTACTACCCAATATACTGAGTTAAATAAATAACTAATAATAAATAATATAGGGACGAAGCACGAGGCATCTACCCACTCAAATTACCAGACGGCAGACGTTAAGTGGAAGAAGTACCACCATTACTGACAGTTGTTTTTTGCCGCATGGGGGAGGAAACCGGAGTACCCGGAGGAAACCCTTGTGCAACGGGCGGGAAACAACCGGAGAAAAACCCGTACATACACACTTCCCATCGCCAGGATCGAACCTGGGTCTGTATGAAGCCAGAGATGTGCACTGGTATCAAATCGGATGCCCCAGTGCTCACAGCTACCCGTGCACCCGTTAGTTGTTAGCTGATAGATCCTATCACTTATAATGAGTATTGTGTACGCGGTTTATCTGAGTCCTGCAGTATTTTATGAGCGGCTACGTTTTCCTGAAGGGGGCGGCATTAATCGACGGCCGCCATTGTTTTTGTAACGATTTTGAATATCAACAAGGCACTCTGGTACCAAAAACATACAATTGATTATCTGTGTCGTTCTGGGGCGAACTCAAGATAGGCCGCGGACACTATAATTACCATTCCCATAGGACATCCTGTTGCTTAACCCTTAGTATAAGGGCGCGTTTATACATTTACGACTCGTCTTAGCATTCTCGCAGCTGAAATTTAATCGCGATGGCAAAGGTGTCGTTGCCATGGTAACAACGCTTCCTGGATTAGCTAAATCCGACGTCGTTTGAGCAAATGCTTGCAGTCTTATAATTCGTGACAGTAAGACGAAGATTCCCTCCTGACGAAACAATTTTCCCATTCGCTTCTAAACTCAATTATTGACACTTTTTTTTGCGAGCTGGCAGAGCTAAAACTACCGCCATGTTGGAAATTCAGATAATTTCGAGCTTCTAGCTGCGAGAATGCAAAGGGGATCAGCACCATAAAGCTTGGGAGCGTCAGCAGTGGGCGCTGCCTAATACTTTACCAATGCCCTTGTCAGCATTACGAACCAAGGCACACCACGCACTCTGTTCACATTTTACTATTATGAGTATGCTTTACAGTAAATATTACGTATATTGTAGACGTTTTAATTTGTAGTAAATTATACTGTAAATAAAGAACACTCGTCATCTCGTCGGTCAAGTTTTACTGTATTTTTCAGCAACACTGCAGTATTTTCATACAGTTGGTAGTAACGTTTACGTTTTGTTTACAAATTTCTTTTGATAATGAAGAAACTTTACCGCTTATCAACTTAACTTCACGTTTATTTACTTCCCAGTTTTAACTGGCTGTTGAGAATATTTTTTACAGTACTTTGTAGCATTTTGTGGTCAGAACGGCTGGCAGCATTTCTGCAGCTGATCACCGAACTGTAAACACGTGCACGGAGAATGGCTCTGGAGTTTGCTATGTGGCATTGTTCCCTAAATACAATGGTTAAAACAATGTAAAACAATCAAAATGATCGTTCAGGGTCCCGTAACTCCAAAGTGGCTCGTCCAATCGAAAAAGTCTGAGGATGAAGCCCAGGGAAATTTCTGACTGAGATCATGTTTCAGATTTTAGGTTGGTGTAGTAGTTTTTTCTGAAAACGTGTCACACAAGAACAAGAACAACAACAACAAAAAGTGAACAGTTTTCAAATTTACGTGTATAGCTCTCTACGTTTACTCTTGCACAGAATTGCATAAAAGATGGCATAAATATACCTTCCGTACCTATCTATTATATGGTCAAGTTTAATCGACATAATTATATTGAATAGGAACAGAGAAATTAATAGTTTTAGTTATGCTGGAAAGAATCAATCATATATACGTGTATGATATGTCGTGTTTCTGTTACTTCGTACTGATGCAAAACACGACGTCATAGTTTTATCAGGCAAAGTTTACTTTGGAAGCTCAAAGTTGTTTCAGGGATAAGAAACTTTTCAGGAACAAACTATGACGTCATGAGGGTAAAAAAAAACTTTGATGTTATTTTGGCAGGGTTTTTCTTGTGTTTGGCGGGGGGTCATAAAATTAAGTAAGCCACAAAAATAGGCTTAACGGTTACGCAATTTAATTATCTTTCATTTGGTCCTACTACCATCTTTGTACGAGCCTTGGTTCAGGAGGAGTAGTGGTATGCGCACGCACACACTCACACATCATACGTTTTTTTTTATAATGTAGATTATGTGAAAAATTAACACCAATTTTCCTCATACATTTTTTGAGTATTATGTTTCTTTTTTTTTTTATATGTGGTCCAATGTTTAAATTGAAAGTACCGAGCTATAGATTGAATTCTAACCGTAATTCATTTTCCCGCATTTATGTCAAGCTTTGGAATTCTCTTCCTGATCATGTCACCAGTCCCCCGTCCACAAATGCTTTTATTTCTGCTGAGTAAAAACAGTCCTTGTTCCCTGGAATTGGAGTTCAAATTATGGTTCGTTCCGTTCGAGTAAACTCTAATCAGTTTTTTATTTGTGTCTTTTCACAGCCGTGATTAAGGAGGTACGAGCTCTAATATTTTTTTTTCTAAACGGCGAAGCCGTTTTACTGGTTAGTTAATTTGATTATGGTTTGATTTCAAACCGAACATTGTTATTGAAACATGTTGTTTACCATATTTTATATAAATGTTATTCACTCAAGTTATGTACTATTTAAGTTTGTCGTATTCCCATTAGGAAAACTGACAGCGTAATGTATTATTAAATTAAATTACGTTTTACTCGAGTCGGTACAATTTTTCTGTAATTTGAGCCAATAAGAGCGTCACAGTCGTCACCCTCTCTGCTATTTGAAGTAGCCACTAATTAAATTCGCCGCTTTGTCTAAATGTCACCTACATCCGGATCTCTGATATTTTAGCGACGACAATAGAAACGAACATACGACTAATTTTAACGAATAAAAAGTATGAAAACAAAACCATGTTGTGAAACTTTTTACGCCGAGACTTCGTAAACTACAGCCGTCGTTTAGAACAGCTAGCCTTCGAGTTAATTATTGGTAATTACGTTAAAACATTTGAAGCGCATGGGAGAAAGGGGGGGGGGGAAGCACTAACAAAGTTTGCTTACAGTGTATAGCTTTGCTATTGAAGCACTGTAGAAAGCTGCAGTGCCGTTCATTTCTTAAAGAGCATGTCGGGCCATTGTTTAAAATTAGCATAGGCTTGTACACTTTCCTTTGATCGGAACGTTACATACAATTTCATTCTGAATAACGTTGTTATAAACTCCTCTAATACGATTAAAATCCAAGCTTCAAATCCCATTCAACTTTATTGTGTTTAAAAGTTTAAAATCAGCAAATCAACACGCTATTGATAGCAACTTCCAACAAGTATATACCACACGCCATGGCTGTTTGCTGTGACGTGCATGTCACGTGACTGGGCGTGTCCAATCAGACGGCCAAACAGCCGTTGTTCTCGTTCGTCATTGGCTAACTCATGGTGACGTCACGGCAAACAGCCATTGCGCATGGTTTAGAGACGATTACTGCAACGCGAGCAGCACTTAATAGCGTTAATCTGACCATGCATCCGTCCTTAGGACATAATTCCAGAACAGCTGAACCTAATTACACGAAATTTGGTACACCGATGTAGCACGGCGCATTCGAAATGGCATTCCTTTATTGCAAATTATCCTAGGATCGAAAATTTAAAGACTACCTACCTACGGGCCATAACCTATTGCGAGGGATGGACTGGGATAAAAGCACAATTCCACTTTTCAAAATGGACACTTTCTATAAACGCCGTGGTAGCCCATGTAAGATGTATACGTGTTTACAAAGGTTTAAAGTTGTCAGTCCCCATGCCGATATGTAGTAATGCTAATAATCTTTCTGAAAAAAAAAACCTTTGATCTCGATACCAAAAAAGGTATAAAGGCCATATCTTTAAATGTTTACAAGAACATGTTTTAAATCAGCGTTTCCTTCATCGAAAATGTTCGTACATTTTCACACATAATCTGGGAACACGTCATTCCTGACTGCGATTTATTTAATTTGTTTCTTTTTAATACAACTTTCGAGTCTTTAATATAAATTTAAGTCCCCGCCAGGACTGCCGGCCAGGGTAGTGTGATAGGCTACCATGCTCCTTCGGCATCTATGGGAACTTATTCTGGCCAATTCTGGACAATCTTGCGGCCCCCTACGATAATCAGAGGGTTCCGGTTCGAATCCCCAGGTTTGCCCCTCCCTTTACCAGATATTTCTTCTCTCAAAAATGGCTGGTAATGTTCAAAATTGAGCTGGTTCAGCCACACAAGCATTAAATTGCTTCGATTGACTTACGTCTCAAAGAAAATAATTTTTAAAATAAAAATAAAATAAAAATATGGACACTTGCCGCATGTTTGTTGTCTACTATCATGCGGAAGCTTGCTTTGCCAACTACACTAGTACAATTACGGCATATAAGTGGCTAACATACAGTAGGCCTAACGAAAAAAGACTAAAACATGACAGGTGGCAGGAACATGAAGTGGGGTAACTGACAACAAGAAGAGTATACAAAGAACACTCCACTCAGCGTAAAAAAAAGTGGCTCTCTAGACCGCATGAATCCGGGGTCATTATGCAATAAGACAATACGTTTAATCGGCCATTGAATCACAGATTCATGATGACTATTCAGCATTCACAACTATGAAACAGTAACAGTCGTACCCGGCTTCGCTCGGGGATTTGTTGGCCCGTGGTTGTTTCCCAGTATTTACTCGGTGCTGCCTGATCGTTCGCTGCAACAGTCAATTTTTCTTCGTTTTTCTTCCTTTCCGCCAATCCTCTCCCTCCCATCTCCTCTCCCCTTTTATCCCATCCTCTCCCTCTCCGTTTCCCTCCCTTCCTCCTCTTTGCTACACGTAGTTGAATTTGGATGGTTATTTGAATTAATGAATTAATAATGCCCCCTCTCCCTTTTGCGAGGTTTCGGTCAAATTGGTATTCGAAACAACCTATTAAAAATTCTCTTTTATGTTCAGTTAATGCGTAATCGTATACTTAATGGTAACAGCTCACCCCCCCCCCCCATCCACTCCCAGTTTTTCGCTGTGGCTTAAGTGATGCGCACAATGTGAAAAATAACTGTGCATGACGTCGTTTAATACTTGCCGCTGAGATGACCGCGATGTTTGGTTAGAAGGATAATTTTTATATCCTCCTCCTTCTCAATCAAATAGTGGAGCTAACATCAGCACTGCCCCTCAAACGGGCATTCCCCGTTCAGGGGGCGGGGCCCCCCCCCCCCCCACTCCCAGTTTATCGCTTTGGCTTGAGCAATCCGTACCGTATGAAAAATAACTGTCCTTTGGACATGACGTCATTTAAGACATGCCTTTACGATGACCGCGCAGAGCAAATTGTTAGTCTAGGCAACAATGTGCCAATTTCAACTTCTTATCAAGGCAACAACGTACCAGTTTCAACTTAAACCAAAGAATTGACACACTCGCACGTTTTCATTGTTCCCCTTCCGGGGGTCGTCGTTGTCTTCATTTCTGCTATGAGACTTTGGTTTATAATGTAAGATTGCAATACACTCAAATAAGCAACACTTAAAGACTAGGGGAAAAATACACAAATACACGTTGTCCGGGTTTTGCTTCCGTTCTGCAAGCCAGTTGATTTAAAAACTGACATAAAAACCGCGATTTCTACACCAGCCGGCCTTGGCTTGAATTCGCCTCCCGTTCGCCACTTCAAGATCGTTTTAATGCTATTGCGCACGAAGATTTCACATTCTTGGATAGACTGATCGTCGCACGAGCTTTTTTTTTCACACCTTTATAAAGTTAAAATATTCTCTCATCTCTTTGCAACTTTAAAAAAAAAAGTTTTCTTCATCCGTAAGTTTTGGAACTTTGTTCAGATTGCGAGGCCTTGGTACGCTTCACATATTTCACGTCTTGAGTTTTGTCAGCAGCGTCTTACAAAATGGGCAAACTTTTTCTAACCATTGAACTACCTCAATGGCCTTCGACCACCAAACCTACCGACATGTGTAAAAAACTTAATCGTGGGAGCCAACTCGTGTTTTCCAGATTCTCCATGAAAGAAACCATTCTTTCCATATAAAGAACCACTTTTCCGTTATAAAGAACCATTCCTTCTTTATAAAGAAACGGTTTTTTTTTAATATTATTTAGGAACCATTTCGTGTAAATAACCATTCTTTCCGTATAAAGAACTCTTCTTTTCTTATAAAAAAAAAAACATTCTTTCTTTATAAAGTACATTCCTTCCATATAAGGAACCATTCTTTCCTGAAGTATCATTCTTTCCATATAAAGAACCATTCTTTCCGTGTAAAAATCATTATATCCATGTAAAAAAAAACTAGCTTTCGTTATAAAGAACCACTCTTTCAGTTAAAGAACCACACTTTCGGTATAAAGAACCACTCTTTCGGTTTAAAGAACCACTCTTTCAGCATAAAGAACCACTCTTTCGGTATAAAGAACCACTCTTTCAGCATAAAGAACCACTCTTTCGGTATAAAGAACCACTCTTTCCGTATAAAGAACCATT
>JAHWFP010035644.1:34973-45816 GCA_023313725.1 Lithobius niger
CCCCGCTAAAAGAGTTTATTTTAATTCTGAGGAAGACATCTCTTATTCCATCATTGTTTGGTGTAACAATATTACAATAAGTGATGTCTTCCCCCACTAAAAGAGTGTATTTTAATTGTGAGGACGGCATCTCTTACTGCAACATTGCTTGGTGTAACAATATTGCAATAAGTGTTGTCTTCCTCAACTAAAATGTTTATTTTAATTATGAGGAGATCTATCATATACATATACATATATACTATATATGATTCAAGTCCTCTCTACAGCAAAACTAAAACTATTAATTTCTCCTTTTCTATTCAATATATTTCAACCAAACTTGGCCAGATAGTAGATAGCAACTTTTCCCAACTTTTCACCAACTTTTATGCAATTCCGTGCAAGAGTAAACGTAGGGAGCCACATATAAATTTGAAAACTGTTCACTTCTTGTTGTTGTTGTTCTTGGCTGACACGGCTTCAAAAAAAAACTGCTGCACCTACCTAAAATCTGAAACGTGATCTGAGCCAGAAATTTCCCTGCGCTTCAACCTTACAGGGACCACTTTTTCGATTGGTTGAGCCATTCCGGAGTTACGGGACCCTAAACGATAATTTTGATTGTTTTACATTGTTTTAACCATTGTATTTAGGGAACAATGCCACTCAGCATACTCCAGATTTATTCTTCCTGAACGTGTTACGTCTTTGCTAAAAAGTTGATTGTTGAACGGTAAAATGAAAGAACGGCGAAAGAAAGAAATGAAAGAAGAAAGACGAAAACGGGATGGCCGCTGATGTTGATGGGCTCCTGCAGGAGCTCTGGAAAAAGAAAATACTAACGAACAGTGACATAAATCTAGGAGTAGTGACTGACGATGTGTTTGTTCAGGTTATGAGAGAGGCACGACGAAGGGGGATCAGTGAGAAGAGAGTTAGACAATTTGGAGTAAACACGGAGATGAAGGGTAGGGGAAAACAAGATGGTGGTGATGCAGATAAGGTGTGCGGTGAGAGTAGCAAGGCTAACAATGAGAAAGCAAGTGAAGCGGTAAGATTGTTCAGTGAAATAGCAGCAGAGCATGGTCAGCCAAAGTGGAGTGACTGCGAAGTGAATGCAGGGGAAGAAGAGGAAGAAGTGGAATGGCAAGGTGAACAAGAAGAAAGAAGGCGAAATAGGAGTCTGCAAGCTCTCAAAAGACAATATGGAGGTGGTTTAACCAATATTCGCATGCCGAAATCGGTTGTGATGGTTTGCGGAATGTCTGGAGGTCCTTACTCAACGTCGCGAATTTACTTAGCCGTGGCTGAAGTTGTAGGTGAAGAAGAAATCGTCGCAGCTGGCACTCTGCGGTCAGGCCATGTGTTTGAGGTCGAAGTGAAAACTGTTGCGGCAAAACAGAAGCTGCTGAAAGCCAAGCTAATCATTTATGGACAACCAGTCGATGTATTTGACTTACACGAACAGACAGTGCAAGCGCGCTTGTTATGGTTACCTCGGAGTATTACACCGCAAGAGATTGCTACAGGCTTCGCACGCATTGCGACGTTGGAAAGACATGAATTTGAACGTTTGAATGTACATGGGAGATTTGTGTGCGAGACGACGGCACGGCAAGTCACGCTTCGTCTTAGGGAAGGCGTAACGATGGAAGATGTCCCTGATGTTGCTACGATTCGGGGAATACAGACATTGGTCCTCGTCAAGGATCGGGCGCCTCAATGCTTGAGGTGCGGCATGAAGGGGCACTTTCGTAGAGCGTGCGCGAGTCGCACGTGCGACATCTGTGAAATTTGGTGCGATCCCCGACACCTATGTCCGCACTTGCAGGCGGCGGCAAGAGATAAGCTAGTGCAACGGATGATGCAAGCAGGCCCGCAGCAATCAGGGACTGAAGTAAGCAGATACTCGCAGCAACTGCAACCGCAGCTGAAACCGCAGCCGAAACTTCAGCCGAAACTGCAGCCGAAACCGCAGCCGAAACCGCAGCCGACACTGCAACCGCAACAATCACAAGGAAGTCGCCAGTTTGAGCAGTCGTGTCGGCTGCAGAGTCTGGGGCAGCCTGCCATGAGCACGAGTGCTCCGTGCCTCACGGCAGCATTGGAAAATGCAGAAGCTCAAGCTCCGAGCAATAGTGTGATTGCTGCTGCAGATGGAAAAGTACAACTCCTTGGGAAAAGCACAACTCTGTTAACAAATGATGGTGACAGTCCTTGGTTCACTCCACCTCCAAAACGAAAACGGAAGAGGAAGAAAAGTTCTGGTTCAGATGCTTCGTCTACTGTGCCAGTGTCAGTGCCAGTGTTAGTCAGCAATTTAGAGGATGAAGTTAATAGTGAAAATATTGATGATGCTAGTTCGACAGTTTGTGGTGAAGAGGATGGAAATGACATGAGTGTTGATCCAGCGGAAGTTATTGTGATGTGCAATTCGCAGCATAGTGAAGAGCATGTGCAAACAAGCGTGTTAGGTGATATGGTGGGGCAACTTTCGCAGGAGGCCCTAAGTCTACAAGTTCCTGATAGTCAGGTAATTTTAAACAGCAGTGGCGTAGACAGAACAGAGGGAAGTGGGGAGTAGGTTATAGGTGAATATTAAACGTTCAAGACATCAGTTTTGTATAAAATTGCATCTTGGAATGCACGAGGCATACAACAGAAACTAGCGGATGTAGAATTATTATTAACGCATGTGGATGTCTTAGGCGTTCAGGAGGTAAACAATATGCGCGATTTTGATGCTGCTGGGTGGGCGGCGGATTTTGTAATGTCGGATTTAAGAGTAGGAGTCTTCATAAAGTGGGCTGTACCATATAGGGTAATTAAAATCGAACAGAAAGTTACGGGCATTGATGCAGTAGCGCTCAAAATATTTATGGGTGGAAAATGGGTCAGTGTGATTTTTCTGCATGTGATTGGTAATCCATCGATTGGGGAGTGGACGAAATGGCTGAGTCAGTTTGTTACTCCGGTCATCATTGGTGGTGACTTCAATGGTCACCACTATGACTGGGGGTCGCTGCGGACTGATGCGCGAGGCACTAGACTTGCTGGTGTTCTGGCTGATCTGAATTTTGTAATTATGCAGAATGGTACTCCAACATTCATAAGATGGCGGCAAGGTGATGTGCATGAATCAGTCTTGGATTTTTTTGTGTGTTCTGTTGACATTGCGAAACAGTTTCAGTTTGCGGTATCAGACGACTTGCGTGGCAGTGACCACTTCCCTGTGGTTCTCTGTCCCTACAGGCAACAGATGCATAATGGCTGGAATCGTGCAGCAGGGTCCTCACGGCGGCCGACTGTGAGCAACGGAGTTTTCACGGAATGGATAAGCCAGCGGCCGCAGCGAGCAAGGAAGCGCGATCCTCCTCCCCATAATACGGCCATGGCTTGGTGGACAAGGCGTTGTACCATTGCGGTCAGGGATAGGCGCAGGGCGTATAGACGATGGAAGAGAGCGCCCAGTGATGAATTGTGGTGGACATACCGAGGAGTTGTCGAGGAGTCGCACTTTATCCTGCGACAAGAGAAAGAGTCGCACGGAGAGCGTCTGTGTGCGGCGGTTGCAAGTTCTTCTTCGTTGTTGCAAGCCTGGAAAACATTAAGTCGCAGTAGTGTCAAAGTGGCGCAGGCATGGGTGTATAGTCAAGATGCGACCATGCAAGATCGCAAAGTGTTGTGTGGTGTTGACATGGCAAATGCCTTCAACGCACGATTTGCGAGTGTTTACGGTCTACCGGAAGGAATTCGCCCGCCTCCTTTGGTTACTAGTAAGGCTGTATCAAGCGCTGGAGGCATCCCATGGGAATTGTCTGAATTCCGTGCTTCGTTGGCAAAGTGCAAGAGTGGCAGTGCAGTTGGTATTGACGGTGTGAGTTATAACACCATCCGTTCGTGCACAGAAGAAGAGCAGCAACAGCTTTTGTTCTTGTTTCAAATGATTTTAGATGGCGGTCAGATACCACCAGCGTGGTTGTACACAGTTCTTGTTCCGGTGCACAAACAGGGCAGCATTAGGTCTGAGCTAACGAGTTACAGGCCTATTGCGCTTCTGTCGTGCATCAGAAAGATTTATGAAAGAATGGTAGTTCGGAGACTGAGCTGGCATCTGGAATACTACGATTGTTTAGCAAAGGTACAGTTTGGGTACCGGCCGAACCGTAGTGCCCAGGATGCAGTTTTGTTCTTGTTGACGAGCATCCGTGAAGCATGGGCACAGGGCAAAGTTGTCTTGGCTGTCTTTTTGGACATCAAGGCAGCTTATGACACTGTGTCCATTGCGTGGATGAGAGTGTCTCTCGAGAGCATGGGAGTCTGTCCGCAGCTTGTTGAGACAATTGTAGCGCTGTTGGGTGAGAGGACATTTGTGACGAGAGTCAATGGAAGCTGGTCTGCAGAAGCAGTTACGGATAGAGGTCTCCCACAAGGAAGTTGCCTAAGTCCAACATTGTTTGCTGTAGCAATTAATGCAGTTTTAGTGGAAATTGGGCTGTCGGCGAATATTGTATGTTACGCGGACGATGTGGCGGTCTGGTTTGTGGGAGATGTGCTTGAGCTGCTTGTGAGTCAGGCGCAGTCAACTCTAGAAAACATCCAGTGTCTCCTTGGTGACAGAGGCTTGCTTTTGGCCCCGGCTAAAACAGAAGTGGTGGTGTTTGCAAGATATACAAAGGTAGCTGCTGAGCGTGTACGATTGCATGTTGGTGATCAGGTTATTGTTCCAAAGAGGAGTGTGAAGTACTTGGGAGTAATTTTAGAAGCGAATCTTGATTGGACCTCTGATACAGCGAGTGTGAAAGATAAGCTGTTAAAGAGAGTAGCTGTTCTGAGAGCGCTGTGCAAAGGGAACAACATTACGAGAGGTGCACTTTTAGCAGTTTATAGGACCTTTGTTCGATCCGCTATGGATTATCATCTCCCGTTCCTGTCGTCTTCGGGCAGGAATATGAGGATGCTGCAGGTAGCTGTCAATGAGTGTTTAAGAACTGTGACTGGGTGCATTGCCTCTACCCCAGTTGCAGCACTGTGGGTAGAATGTGGTGAGATGCCAGTTGAGCACAGAGCACGTGAGCTGCTTGTACGTCTCTGCTTGCGCAATTTGAGTCGAGGTCCAGACGATCCAGTTGGGAATATCCTTGGGGATTACAAGAGACTAGGAGATACGACCCGCAGTATTTTGGGAGAGGCTGGAGCAGGAGTAACGTGGCTCCAGCAGGTCTCGCGTGGTGAGCTTGCGGTTGGCAGTGCTAGAGCGCTCAGTCCTTGGAGCTGGTGCCCGGACCTGCATCAGGTCTTCCTCCCCAAGAACACTGATTGTAAGGTTTACTGTGACGCCTCCTACAGTGCTAGAGACTGTCAGGGTGGTTTAGCGGTTGTGGTCCCTTCATTGAAAGTTTCTATTCAGCGGAGGGTTGTATCTGTGACGTCGAGTACGCTGTGTGAGCTGCTTGCTATCTCTGTAGCGCTTGATGTAGCAGAAGAATTGCAGCTACCTTCTTTCTCACTTAGCACAGACTCGCTAACGAGTCACAGTCTGCTACGGAAAGCTTGTGATGATCTTAGTGTGCAAGATCCACTGCTTTACTGTATTCTTTGGAAGCTCTGGGTGTTGACACGTAGCAGTGTTGTTGAGTTTTGTTGGGTTCGTGGGCACAGTGGCATTGCCGGAAATGAGCTTGCAGATGGGCTTGCCCGCGAAGCATTAGCTGGTGAATGCCAGACTGTTGCCCCGGTGTTGTCAGCGCAGATGCGCAGACCAATTGTCAGAGAGTGGGCCAAAGTAGCATGGCAACGGGATTGGGACCAGAGTGCTTTAGCTAGAAATTTTTATGGGCTACGTCCGATTTGTGGAGTGAAGTCGCTTGTAGACAAGTTGCCTTTTGAAGACGCGCAGGTCGTGTTTCGGTTGCGTGTGGGCCATACGCGTCTGCGATCGCATGCTTTTCGCTTTGGGTGGGCAGGTACGTCGAATTGTCAAGTGTGTGGTGTTGAGGAAACGCCAGAACATATTCTCGTGCACTGCACAAAGTACACGGCAGCGCGGTTAATGTTAGCCCCCTGGATGCATGGGATGTCCACATGGCAAGACTTGCTTTCTGAGTCGGCCAATAGACATGCCTTCGTGAAATTGCGGATGGTTGCAAAATTTTGCAAGGTTGCGGGAGTACAGGTTTAAGGCAGGGTAGTTCTGTTCACTCTGTTCTCTCTAGGGCTGCTGCTGTTTGATGGAACTGACATCGGTAGGTCCCTGGTTGTCCACTATGTGACTACAAGGCCCACTGGAACTTTCCCTAGATGGGAGAGGGAAAGTGGGCGGGTGGAGTGTGATATGCGTGTGTGCAGTGTATGTGGAAAGCCTGACGCTGGAAACCTGATGGACTGCCAGAACTTTCCCTAAATGGGAAAGAGAAGGCGGTGTAGTGTGTGCAGTCTAAAGAAGCAACGTTGTATGGCGCGTGTTTTTGTGTAAAGAGTTAGGTGTTAGGTGAAAGGCTGATGATGTGTAAATTGTGTAGTGTTAAGTTGTTAGATGGGGCGTACGGCTGAGGGCCATGGCTCCAAATAAAATATCGTAAGAAAGAACGGCAGCATTGGGCTGGATTGATACTTGGGTGGGTGACCGCCTGGGAATCTGGCTGTTGCAGACATAGGGCCTTAGGGCTTCGGGCAGATGACCAGGAGTGGTTAACGCTCGTTAAACCCGTTGAACCCTTTTAAACCCTTTGAAAGAACGGCATCATTGGCCCCGATTGGTACTTGGGTGGGTGACCTCCTGAGAATCCATTCCGGGTGTTGCAGACATAGGGCCTTAGGGCTTCGTCGGGCAGATGACCGGGTGCGGTTAACGATCGCTAAAACCTTTGAAAGAACGGTCTTAGGGCCTTACGGCTTCAGGCAAATTACCAGGAGTGGTTAACGCTCGTTAAATCCTTTGAAACCCTTTGAAAGAACGGCAAAGTGACTGGAAGGATCGGATGGAGCCTGAGGTTTTTATGCGTTTCACCCGGGGTGTGCAGTCAATTCCCGGTTGGATAGGTTGTCGTACCGGGATGCGAAAGTCCTGTCTCGACTTAGAATAGGGCATACTTTACTCCACTCTCACAGATTTAGGTTTGGTTTGGCAGGTACGCCGGTCTGCTCAGTGTGTCTAGTTGATGAGACTCCTGAGCATGTCCTCTGGCATTGCGGGAAGTATGTCGCAGCAAGGGTGTTGCTGGCTCCCTGGTTGCAAACGATGTCCACGATGCAGGAATTATTATCAGTAGAGGGTGGTGACCGACCATACATCCGTCTGCAGATGGTCGCGAAATTTTGTCGTGTAGCGGGGATTGATGTGTAGCGAGGATTTGGGCGCTCCTGTTCCCTCAGGATTTTTTACACGGTACACGGTGGAGGTTTGGATATCACCAGTGTGGCAGAGATGACAGGCTGCGTGGTGTTGCAGTGATGCTGGTATGGGATAGAAGAGGAGTGACTAGGTGTCCTAATGCCAATGGTGAAACGACCACCGGACCTTTCCCATAAGAAGTCTGTGCTTTCAGTGCTGGTGTTGTGAGGCTTGCTGGAACGCTCCCTAAATGGGAGAGAGAAGGCAAGCCGCTCCTGGGTGCTCAATGCCATGGTGAATTGGTGATTGTGCCGAGTGTGCAGTGTGTAAAGTGTAGTGCAGTGTAAAGTGTTGTGCAGTGTGATAAGATGTGAGTAGGGGTGTAGAGGATTGTATGCATAATCATAGATGGGGCGTACGGCTCTTGGCCATGGCTCTGAATAAATTAAGTCGAAAGAATCAATGTTTCAGCTAAACCAAACTAAGCTGCGTTGTTAATTTCGAGGCCTTTGGTTCTCGAAATTGGCAGCTAAAAACGATAGAATTGCGTATTTATTTCGCAGATGCTGGCTTTCAGAGATGAGTTGAATTGTTTCATAGTGGTCAGCAACAATCGAGTGCATGCATAAACCTTTGTAGCGCGACGCCATAGCCATACAAAAGATACACGGATTACAAACAAAAACGTCCAGTGCGCCCTAAAAAAGGGGTTATATGATTGAATTTTCACTTGTTAAAATGAACACGGATAAAAATTGATGATTTTTATTTGAAATAATTAAATGTACAATTGAGAAAATTGCATCTGTTTAAGTGCTGTTGTCCTTCACGAATCATATATTTAAAACGTAAAGCACAACAGCACTTATAACAGATGCAATTTTCTCAATTGTACATTTGATTATTTCAATTGAAAATCATCAATTTTTATCCGTGTACATTTTAACAAGTGAAAATTCAATCATATAACCCCTTTTTTTACGCCACACTTGACGTTTTTGTTTGTATTAAAATCTCGCATTGCTACATTGTTTGAAGTCGAACTATATTGGATTCATAGTGGATGTATGTACACTATGGATTTATTACAAAAAAAGGTTTAGTGTATATTTATTTGATTACTATTTTGCTCCGGCCCTAGTCTTGAATCGAATATGCTGAGAATCTAAAATCACAAAGGTTTTAAACCTAAAGACAAAACATTCCCGTTTAACCTATAGGTTACTCGTTATTGTATGGTTATTTATTATTTTAGCTACCCTTGAGAAAAGATCATCACGCTGGTGGAAAATTCGGAACCTTTTAAATAAATGTGTTACTGTGAGATGAAGTTTCCTGAATCTGTCGTCCTAGAGACTTCAAATTTGGTGTGCACCCAGCTGGGACCACCACCTCGTCTAACTCCCTTTGTGTGAATACGAATGTTGATTTAAATTATTTAAATGAAAACTCTTTCTAAGTCTTAATTGATTTATAGAAATTCTACCACCACTTTCCCCCATAAACCCCCTCCTTCCTGTGCTTGCAACTACACGCAATTTTTATTAGCTGTAATCTGTAAATGGATTTGCTTGGAAACATTGTATACCCGGGAGACAATAATCTAATTAATTCTGAGGCTCCCGCAAAAAAAAAAAAAAAAGGAAAAATAAATCCAAGAAAATTAGACCGGCTTTCAAGATAATACGATTGCTCGTCCAAATCCTTATGCGTTTAGTTTAATTGGTGCGTTGGTAGTTTGCTTAAAAACAGTACAATAGTAGAAACCTAAAGGTAATTAGGCAAATTCGCCTATTATTTATTTATTTATTTATTTTGTGCGAAGGTAATGCTTCTCAATTTCGTGTCACTTGGAAGTCAACTTCGGGAAATGGAAGTAGGCCAGCCACTGAATCAGTGTTTCACTGAATGAAAAGAAAAATCAGCCTGCCGTCGTATTTTGAACGGTTTTTTACGGAATTCGTTTTTCCATTCCCGCACATTCGCATTTTTCATTCATCTTCGCTGAGGCCAAAAAAAAAAGCGTTTTGGTGTGCTTCAAGTTAGTGGCAAAAAAAAATTGGTGTAGCCTATTTGTTTGTGATTGTATGAGTATTTGTATGGAGTAGGATTGGCGGGCTAACAGGAGCGTGGGCTAGATCTCCGTAAAACATAAATGAGATTTCACTGGAAGTGGGGTACAGTAAGCAGTATTGTCTCGGGACCCACGTCAATAACAATGGAAATTGCATGGGGAAGGAGTGGGAAAGATGGGAAGAAATTGCCCTGTAGTCGGCTTATGGGACTTGTATGAGCTAAATACTTGTCTAAAATTCCGGACCGGGACTTTGCCCTCACCTATCCGCTATCGACCCTGACAGGGTCCGGGCCTTGGACCTGACTTTTGGGCCCGACTATCGAGAAGGAATCGGGATCGGAGTCGTGGTTGGGGCTTGGGTTGCAAGCGTAGAAAAGGGGTAATGAGTCGAATCTTGTTCCCACCGAAGGAATGATGTATGTTTTTGTGGAGGGAAGGGGGGGGAGGGGGGAAACAATGAAAGGGAATGCATTGAGGCTAGTCGTCACTCAGAACTGTTGCTGCACTGTTTGTAGTAAAAACAAGGAATTTGCTCAAGGAATGTTGTTGCACCGGGATTGGAGAAAAACAAAGAAGGGCATTACACTGGAGTTATTCGCTGCTCCAGGAATAATGATGCTGATGCTGAACTGGAATTGGAGGAAAACCAGTTAATGGGAATCAAGAATTATTTGTTGTTCAAGCAATGTTGGAGGGCATTGGGCTATCTATATGAGGCACCTTGAAATGCTGCTTTCATACAAGGTCGTTTGTTCCAGGTTGACATGTTACCCTGGTCATTCTTAAAGGCCTACGATGTTTGGCCCAGTTCAAAGCCTGATGAGCAATCCGAAAGAGAACATCACTATGAACGACATTGAATACGTCGTGGGAACAATTAACCAGATGTGTAGAAATGCCATGCTATGATGACGTGAAGTTCCGGGATTGTTGTTGTGTTACCCCTCGTTGAGACCATGACGTAAACAAACACTTAATGCTAGCTGTTCCTTGCGTAACATACTTCTTGACTATACCCCGGCCTAAGATTAGCTTAGATTAGATAGAAGATGGTGCAAAGCCAAGGTTTATGAAGGACTTCCCCCACCCCCACCTACCCACACCCCCAAAGCAAATCAGTGCTTCCAAAAGTCAAGTCGAGCCTTGAAGCTGTTAAGAGTTGAAGCCGAAACAATGTGTTCTGGGAGGGAGTTCCAAGGACTAACAGTCCTTTCAGGGAAGAAGAATTGCCGGCAGTTAAGTCTCGAAACAAGACCCTGCAATTTAAAGCTGTGGCCTCGGTTATTGTTGCGAAATACGTATGCAGATATTCCAATCCTCTAACAAACCCTTACCTCATAAATCGCTTTTCAGCCGTTACAACTAGAAATATTCTAGATTTTTAGGTCTGGGCCAGTTTACCATCCTTATCATGTAAATCAATACAGTTGTGAATCTATTTCCAGTGGCTT